>JAKUCV010002504.1:3920-37414 GCA_028386065.3 Turnera subulata | reverse complement strand
GATGGCCTGGAGCTACGGGTCAAATGCTCCTCTGTGCTTGCGGCCGAAGCTATGGCTGTTAGGGAATCTGTCTTACTAGCCCTTGCTAGAGGATATTCTAATGTCCAACTAGAGACTGATTCAAGCATTGTTTACCATGCGGTTAAGGATTCTTCATATATTCCTTCCCAGATTAGGGCCTTGGTTGTTGATATCCAGCATTGTATTTCTGCAAACAACTTTCATATTTTGCTATGTAAACGTTCTGCTAATGCTGTAGCAGACTGGGTTTCAAAGGCTGCAAGGCGGATGCAATGCCCTCCTCACTCGGTATATGCTCCACCGTCACAGCGACCCTCTCTTTTGTATCAGGATCTTATTCCCACTCCTTAATGATATTCCTACTTATTGATTAAAAAAAAAAAATCCAATCCAACTACCTGCCAAATTTCAGATTTTTCTGAGAATTGGAAGTCTGACTTTTTATTTTTAGAACAATTAAAATCTAGTAAATCAGAAAAAATGGAAATCTTGATTTTTGAATTTTGAGCTGAAATTTTGTACACACACCAATAAAAATCCAATCCAACTACCTGAAAAATTTTAAATTTTTCTGAGAAGTGGAAGTCGGACTTTTTATTTTTGGAATAATTAAAATCCCGTAAATCTGAAAAAATGGAAAAGCACCTCAGATGACCTCAAAATGTCCGAGGAAGGCATCCAAAAATCCTTATAAATCAACCCCACATTTTTGGAATCATCATAGGTAGTATTTGGCATGGTGGATTTGGAGATTGCTCAATGGTGCGCCATTGGAGCGTTATTGGGGCGCCATTGGGGCGCCATTGGTGCGATATTGGTGCGATTTTTGAGTTTTCAGCTGAAATTTTGATTTTTGAGTTTTGATCTGAATTTTTGTACACACACGAATAAAAATCCAGTCCAACTACCTGCAAAATTTCAGATTTGTCTGAGATGTGGAAGTCCGACTTTTATTTTTGGAACAATTAAAATCCCGTAAATCGAGAAAAATGGAAAAGCACCTTAGATGAGCTCAAAATGTCCGGGGAAGGCATCCAAAAATCCTTATAAATCTTCCCCATATTTGTGGAATCATCTTAGGTAGCATTTGACATGGTGGATTTGGAGATTGCTCTAATGCATTGGTTCACTGGGCCATTGGTGCGCCACTGGGGCGCCATTGGTGCGCCATTGATGCGCCATTGGGGCGCTATTGGTGCGCCATTGGGGCGCCATTGGTGCGATTTTTGAGTTTTGAGCTGAAATTTTGATTTTTGAATTTTGAGCTGAAATTTTGTACACACACCAATAAAAATCCAATCCAACCACCTGACAAATTTCAGATTTTTCTGAGATGTGGAAATCCGACTTTTTATTTTTGGAACAATTAAAATCCCGTAAACCAGAAAAATTGGAAAATTTGATTTTTGAATTTTGAGCTGAAATTTTGCACACACACCAATAAAAATTCAATCCAACTACCTGCAACATTTTCATTTTTTCTGAGATGTGGAAGTCGGACTTTTTATTTTTGGAATAATTAAAATCCCGTAAATCGGAAAAAATGGAAAAGCACCTCAAATGAGCTCAAAATGTCCGAGGAAAGCATCCAAAAGTCCTTGTAAATCATCCCCATATTTGTGGAATCATCTTAGGTAGCATTTGACATGGTGGATTTGGAGATTGCTGATTGGTGCGCTACTGATGCGATTTTTGAGTTTTGAGCTGAAATTTTAATTTTTGCATTTTGATCTGAATTTTTGTACACACACGAATAAAAATCCAGTCCAACTACCTACAAAATTTCAGATTTTTCTGAGATGTGGAAGTCCGACTTTTTATTTTTGAAACAATTAAAATCCCGTAAATCGAGAAAAATGGAAAAGCACCGTAGATGAGCTCAAAATGTCCGGGGAAGGCATCCAAAAATCCTTATAAATCTTCCCCACATTCGTGGAATCATCTTAGGTAGCATTTGACATGGTAGATTTGGAGATTGCTCTTACGCATTGGTTCACTGGGCCATTGGTGCGCCGTTGATGCGCTATTGGGGCGCTATTGGTGCGCCATTGGGGCGCCATTGGAGCGATTTTTGAGTTTTGAGTTGAAACTTCGATTTTTGAATTTTGAGCTGAGCTTTCATACACACACCAATAAAAATCCAATCCAACCACCTGCCAAATTTCAGATTTTTCTGAGATGTGGAAATCCAACTTTTTATTTTTTGAACAATTAAAATCCCGTAAACCAGAAAAAATGGAAATTTTGAATTTTGAATTTTGAGCTTAAATTTTGTACACACACCAAAAAAAATCCATTCCAACTACCTGCAAAATTTTCAATTTTTCTGAGATGTGGAAGTCGAACTTTTTATTTTTGGAACAATTAAAATCCCGTAAATCGGAAAAAATGGAAAAGCACCTCAGATGAGCTCAAAATGTCCGAGGAAGGCATCGAGAAATCCTTATAAATCTTCCCCATATTTGTGGAATCATCTTAGGTAGCATTTGACATGGTGGATTTGGAGATTGCTCTTATGCATTGGTTCACTAGACCATTGGTGCGCTGTTGGGGCGCCATTGGTGCGCCATTGATGCTCTATTGGGGCGCTATTGGTGCGATTTTTTAGTTTTGAGCTGAAATTTCGATTATTGAATTTTGAGCTGAAATTTCGTACACACACCAATAAAAGTCCAATCCTACCACCTGCCAAATTTCAGATTTTTCTGAGATGTGAAAATCCGACTTTTTATTTTTAGAACAATTAAAATCCCGTAAATCTGAAAAAATGAAAATTTTGATTTTTGAATTTTGAGCTGAAATTTTGCACACCACCAATAAAAATCCAGTTCAACTACATGCAAAATTTCACATTTTTCTGAGAGGTGGAAGTCCGACTTTCTATTTTTGGAAAAATTAAAATCCCGTAAATCGAGAAAAATGGAAAAGCACCTTAGATGAGCTCAAAATGTCCGGGGAAGGCATCCAAAAATCCTTATAAATCTTCCCCATATTCGTGGAATCTTCTTCGGTAGCATTTGACATGGTGAATTTGGAGATTGCTCTTACGCATTGGTTCACTGGGCCATTGGTGCGCTATTGGGGCGCCATTGGTGCGCTATTGGTCCGCCACTGATGCGCTATTGGTGCGCCCTTGGGGCGCCATTGGTACAATTTTTGAGTTTTGAGCTGAAATTTCGATTTTTGAATTTTGAGCTGAAATTTCGTACACACCAATAAAAATCCAATCCAACCACCTGCCAAATTTCAGATTTTTTCGGAGATGTGAAAATCCGACTTTTTATTTTTGGAACAATTAAAATCCCGTAAACCAGAAAAAATGGATATTTTGATTTTTGAATTTTGAGTTGAAATTTTGTACACACACCAATAGAAATCCAATCCAACTACCTTGAAAATTTTCAATTTTTCTGAGAAGTGGAAGTCGGACTTTTTATTTTTGGAACAATTAAAATCCTGTAAATCGGAAAAAAATGGAAAAGCACCTCAGATGAGCTCAAAATGTCTGAGGAAGGCATAAAAAAATCCTTGTAAATCAACCCCATATTTGTGGAATCATCTTAGGTAGCATTTGACATGGTGGATTTGGAGATTGCTCATTGGTGCGCTATTGATGCGATTTTTGAGTTTTGAGCTTAAATTTTGATTTTTAAGTTTTGAGCTGAATTTTTGTACACATAAGGATAAAAACCCAGTCCAACTACCTGCAAAATTTCAGATTTTTATGTGATGTGGAAGTCTGACTTTTTATTTTTGGAACAATAAAAATTCCGTAAATCGGGAAAATGGAAAAGCACCTAAGATGAGCTCAAAATATTCGGGGAAGGCTTCCAGGAATCCTTATCAATCTTCCCCATATTTGTGGAATCATCTTAGGTAGCATTTGACATGGTGGATTTGGAGATTGCTCTTATGCATTGGTTCACTGGGCCATTGGTGCGCTTTTGGGGCGCCATTGGTGCGCCATTGCCAAGGACTCAGCTCAATGTACCCTGATGAACCTCCCTTAAGACCTCCAACCCCCCCCCCCCCCCCCCCCCACCCCCCCCCCCCCCCCCCCCCCCCCCCCCCCTCTTTTGTCAGACACCTCATTAGCGAGCTCTCTCCGATATAACTGCTTTGCTACACGAAATCCTGCCCCCCCTCAGCCTAGAAATCCGCCAGTGTTTGAGCCTTGATGGCAGTTCTTGGCTTGAAATCGATCTCATATTTTCTCATTTCAACACTCTCTCATTCCTTTGGGCTGGCAAGTGTGGGTGCTTGAGACATATATTCTTTCAATGCTCCAAATGTCACTTCACATTCTTCCATCCATTGAAAGTTCCTAGCTTTCCTCAAAGTCTCAAGGAAAGGCACCTTTTATTCTGCTACTTCTGAGATAAATCTCTTAAGTGCAGTTATTCTCCTTGTCAACTCCTGCACCTCCTTCACTTTTTCGAGTGACTGCATCTCTAGAAAGGCTCTACCATTTCTTTTATGGCAAGCTACAGTAGTTGAGCTTCCTGGCATACCCTCGGTACTCCGAGCGAACTCTGCTTTGCAGGTGTTTAATAGCGCTTTCCGCATTGTTCTTTCCTCATGGTTCATAAAAGTTTCACACTATATAACCTCTCCAGACTCTCCTTTTCGAATTGAGATTCCCACCATCCCCTCAGGTTCTCTTCCTTCTCTATCTTCTTTTTGTGCATGGGGCTCCTCCTTCGTCAATGTTTCTGCCCTTTTCGTTTCCTTACTTCCCTCTACTAGGCCCAAGGCATTCAATTGTTGTGCTAGGTTCTTATCTCCCTTAACCAAGGTGATTCCCTTTTGTCATATTTATGGTGCCTCAATGGCCTCCTTGAGATTCCACTACTCTCCTCTAAGTCCCTCCTTCTTGCCCGGCTCTCCGCCGTGCCTCCGCTACAAATTCCTTCAGGTGCCCTTCTCAGATCGACCTCCTGATTTCTCTTTGCAGGTTGTTGCAGTCCTCTGTATCATGGCCATGCACTCGGTGGAACCTACAGTAGGGTGCCCCACTGTCAAGACTCTGAGGATTCATCGTCGGCCTTGGCCATATTATCTTCTTTTGGTGTTTATTTGTCATCACGGTATAGATCTGACCTCGCAATGTATTTAGAGCAACAAGCCGAATTTGTTTTGGCTCATCCCATTTCCTGTCTTTGTGTCGATAGTCCATCCCCTTAAAGTCTTTGCCGTTTTCTTCCTTCCGCCATAGTTGGGTCGAACCCTAAGGGTTCTTACAAGGGGCCTCCATGCCTCTCTTTCTTTGTCACCTCTCCTTCCTTCTTCAAGGACCAGTATTCATCGTCCTGGTGAATAAACTTTTCTACACTGACTATCAATTGCGCCATATCTTTAGGTGGCTTTCTCGCCAAAGACTTCACCATATCCTTCACTCTGCATCCTTTCTTAAGTGGGGTTTTTGGGTTTTACAGTACCTGATGTTTACTGAAGCGCATGCTTGCAAGCTTGGTCGTCGAGAGGGAGCAGCAGCAACCACCACGACAACAACAACAGTAGCAGCCTCCTCCATGCCAACAGCAGCAAGAACTGCCAATAGCAGAGGGACCGCAGCGAAGGGGTGAGATGCCCAAACCCCGGGAGCAAACTGAACCTCAGAGGCATTTGGAAGGCGAGTTTGATAGATGCAATACACTCAGACTTCAAAAGATGCCCGAGCTGCAAAAGGTGATCTTCTATACTAGATGTTCTGTGAAGGAAAAAAGTTGTAGCTTGAAAGTTGATGCAGGAAGATGTACCAACATGGTGAGTACATATGTTGTGGACACGCTAGGATTGGAGTGTATGATGCATCCTAGACCTTATCGGCTAAAAGGGAAGAATGACATGAGAGAGATCAAGGTAACAAAACAAGTCCTTGTTTCTTTTTCAATTGGGAGGTATTCTGACCAAGTGTTGTGTGATGTTGTGCCTATGGACGAGAACCATCTGTTGCTCGGTAGACCCTGGCAATTTGATAGAGAGTGGCTCCTGAGAGAGATAAGAATAGGTACTCATTATACATGGGGGATCAAAGGTTTTTCCTTCGGCCATTGTCTCCACAAGAAGTCAATGAAGATCAATTGCATATTAAAAGAAGAGTGGAAGCATGGAAAGCCGAGCAGGCCAAAGCTCAAGCAAAGTATGAGGAAGAGAGGAAGGCTGAGGGCCTTGCAAATGGAGAGCTAGAGAGGAAGGCTGAGAGCCTTGCAAAAGGAGAGCTAGACAGGAAGGCTGAGAGCCTTGCAAAAGGAAAGGAGAGTTCAAAAGAAAATAAGAGTGAGAAGAAGGAAGAAGAAGTAGAATTGGAGGAGAAAGAAAAGAAAGAGGAAGCCGAGTGTGAGGAAAGAAAAGAGATAAAAGAAGCCTCAAAAGAAATTGTGTTAAAAGGCTCAAATGAGAGAGATGAGAGGGTTGACTATGAGAAAAAGAAGAGTTTGTTTGTACTTTTGTACAAGGAAGCTTGGTTCAAATCTAACCTTTACCCTCGTCTATCTAGTTTTGTTGTTGTCTCCTTGAAGGATTTTAGGGATGCTTACCATAAGGAGTGGAAGGAACAAACTAATGCTAGTTGCATGTTGCTTGATCCGGGAGGAGAAGCTACGTGCGTCAAGCTTGATCCTCCATGCATAAAGCTTGGTATCGATTCGAGGACGAATCGTTTTGAGGAGGGAGGGAATGATGCAAACGGAGGCAGGCATAGAGGTTCGAGGAATGATGCACACCAAGGCAACCATGAAGGAAACAATGGCGACAAACATGGAGCTTGGATGTATTCCAACAAGCTCACTTTGTATTCCAACAAGCTCACTTTCCGAATCATATCCAAGATTCGTACTCACAAGAAGTTCAAGAAGAGATGGAAAATCAAGATTGGAGAGGAGCTGAAACTGAAGCCCNTCCACCTTCAGGAAGGTGTCGACATATCCATTTTATTTTTATTAATTATAGACTAGTTTTATTTTATTATTGTAAGGATTTAATTAGTGTCCAAGTTATGTGGGCTCAATTATATCCTAGTCCATCTAGTAATAGGAGAGGAGGCGCCAAGACTTGGAGTTCGAGGAGGAGCTGACGGTACTGTTCACCGATGTTACTGTTCACCGACTTTACTGTTCACCGACTTTGAGGAGGTGTGTTCTCCTATAAATAGAACCCTTGGGGTTCATTGTTATTCAAATTATTTGAGTAATAAAAAGTTCAGTTAAACTTGAATAATCTCGGCCCAAAGAGAGGAGTCACTTTGTTTGTTTTATCCTTTGTGCTTTGTTTCTTTGTTGTCTAGCACCGAGAGTTTAGGAGGTGGAGGGGCTTTCGCGTCCATCTGTTGCCTAACATGGATTGTTAGGAGGTGAAGAGCATCAGCTCAAGAACAGTGCACGATTGGTTGTGATTTGAGATCGGGACAACCTAGCCGGTCCTAGAAGCACCTTCGTATCTAAAGTTGTCCCGATCTCAAATCACAACCAATTGTGCACTGTTCTTGCGTCGATGCTCTTCACCTCCTAACAATCCGTGTTAGGCAACAGATGGACGCGAAAGCCCCTCCACCTCCTAAACTCTCGGTGCTAGACAACAAAGAAACAAAGCACAAAGGATAAAACAAACAAAGAGATTTCTCTTTTTGGGCCGAGATTAGTCAAGTTTAGCTGAACTTTTTATTACTCAAACAATCTGAATAACAATGAACCCCTAGGGTTCTATTTATAGGAGACCACACCTCCTCAAAGTCGGTGAACAGTAAAGTCGGTGAACAGTGGCGTCGGTGAACAGTAACGTCAGTGAACAGTAATGCCGGTGAACAGTAGCGTCGACTCCTCCTTGAACTCCAAGTCTTGGCGCCTCCTCTCCTATTACTAGATGGACTAGGATTTAATTGAGCCCACATAACTTAGACACTAATTAAATCCTTACAATAATAAAATAAAATAAAACTAGTCTATAATTAATAAAAATAAAATAGATATGTCGACACCTTCCTGAAGGTGGATTGATGTCGACTGGGCCCAATGTGCTCTCGAGTCAATTACTCCTTAATTGACAGCAAATTGATGGGCTTCAGTTTCAGCTCCTCTCCAATCTTGACTTTCCATCTCTTCTTGAACTTCTTGTGAGTACGAATCTTGGATATGATTCGGAAAGTGAGCTTGTTGGAATACATCCAAGCTCCATGTTTGTCTCTATTGCTTCTTCCTTGGTCGCCTTGGCGTGCATTAGTCTTGCCTTGGTTTGCATCATTCCCTCTCTCCTCAAAGCTATTCGTCCTCGAATCGATACTCATCATGTTCTCCAATTTAAACATTAAAGGCATAAAAAAGGAACTTAAAACCTGATGCTCCCTTTTGATTGCAATCGGCGCCCCATATGTAGATCCATCTTCGCCTAGCGGCGGCAATCCTTTAGGACAAGAAACATCCTGCAAAAGAAACACATCATGTCTCGACACTGCTAATTCCAATTTCTCAACCATCAAGGCACTAGCTTCATTCGCACAATTTCCACTATCGATGATCACACTGCATGCTTTTCCATCGACATGGCATCTGGTGTGGAAGATGTTCTCCCTCTGCTCGGTCTCATCTTCTTCCAACTGTGCACTAAGAGCTCGCCTGGTCACTGGAAGTAGTTGGTCGGATGCAGGCGCCTCTTGCACATATTGATCTTCCACTGGTGCATCTTCTTCTTCCTGAGCTTCATGTTCGATCTCGTCTTCCAAACGTCTCCGATGATCGACTTGTTCCCAAGGGTCGGGTATCTCGTCCCTCTGCTGTGGCTCAGCTCGGCGCACTGGTTCCTCCACTAATGGTGGTGAGGGCTGTTGTTGGCGTGGGGGAGGCTGCTGTTGCTGCTGTGGCAGCGGTTGCTGCCCTCTCTGCTTGGTCACGCCCGCAATTAAGCGTTTAAGCTCCTCCATGTTGTTTCTAGCTTCGCGCCGGAGCTCTGCAAATTTTCTGTCTTCGTCGAGCAACCGGTTGTTGATTCGAACCAGCGCATCACTCAAGGCCCTCCATTGCAACGACTCCATTGTAATAACTTCAACCTCTCTTGCAAACAATTTGGCTATCAAATATAATCAATCGATTTCTTCTTCTTCTTCTTCTTCTTTTTTTAAATAATAATTGTGGCAGAATAATAATCAACAGAAAAATAAAAGGATAGTTGATTGATTTGATAACCTGAGCTCCGCTACCAAAATTGATACAACAACACACCTAGCCGGTCCTAGAAGCACCTTCGTATCTAAAGTTGTCCCGATCTCAAATCACAACCAATCGTGCACTGTTCTTGAGCTGATGCTCTTCACCTCCGAACAATCCGTGTTAGGCAACAGATGGACGCGAAAGCCCCTCCACCTCCTAAACTCTCGGTGCTAGACAACAAACAAACAAAGCACAAAGGATAAAACAAACAAAGAGACTCCTCTCTGTGGGGCGAGATTATTCAAGTTTAACTGAACTTTTTATTACTCAAATAATCTGAATAACAATGAACCCCAAGGGTTCTATTTATAGGAGAACATACCTCCTCAAAGTCGGTGAACAGTAAAGTCGGTGAACAGTAAATTCGGTGAACAGTAACGTCGGTGAACAGTAAAGCCGGTGAACAGTAACATCGGTGAACAGTACCGTCAGCTCCTCCTCGAACTCCAAGTCTTGACGCCTCCTCTCCTATTACTAGATGGACTAGGATATAATTGAGCCCACATAACTTGGACACTAATTAAATCCTTACAATAATAAAATAAAACTAGTCAATAATTAATAAAAATAAAATGGATATGTCGACACCTTCCTGAAGGTGGATTGATGTCGACTGGGCCCAATGTGCTCTCGAGTCAATTACTCCTTAATTGACAGCAAATTCTTGGGCTTCAGTTTCAGCTCCTCTCCAATCTTGATTTTCCATCTCTTCTTGAACTTCTTGTGAGTACGAATCTTGGATATGATTCGGAAAGTGAGCTTGTTGGAATACAAAGTGAGCTTGTTGGAATACATCCAAGCTCCATGTTTGTCGCCATTGTTTCCTTCATGGTTGCCTTAGTATGCATCATTCCTCGAACCTCTAAGTCTGCCTCCGTTTGCATCAATATCCTTCACTCTGCATCCTTTCTTAAGTGGGGTTTTTGGGTTTTATAGTACCTGATGTTTAACGTTTTGGCCAATTTGGGTCCCTGACTTTATGTTTGGACGGTCACGTACCCCGACTTTAAATGGGCAGGCCAGTCATAGTCCCTCGGTCAGGCACCTACCGACGTGGCGTGCTGCCCAATTTTGGGCTCTCTGAGCCGCGCCGAAACGACGTCGTTTCGGGTTGAGACTCCACCGTTTTGATGACGTGGACTGACACGTTGGATTAGTGGGCCCACAGCCCGCTTGGCCCCAGTACAGTGCCATACCGACCCGAAACACTATGTAATAATTTTTATAATCATTATCTCATTACAATCTATTTATGAGATTAAAATCAAAGGCTAATTACAAGATTAAAATTAATGAATTGATAAAAGTAAGAATGTTTTTTATATGATAAAAATAGAATTTGCCATGGTCATATTTCAACTTTTTGTTGTGATAAAATGCATTAATACATAAAGAAAAAACTCAAACAAACGGCATATTTCAAATTTGCCTGGATTCTGTAATCCACGATCTTCTCTAAATTTGACACAATTTTTCACAATTAGTTTCTAACACTAAAAAACGAAACAAGAAATGTTTTTGAAAACACTCAGAACGACAACCCACCATGGCCATACCCTTCTTCATCCTCTTTCTCCTCGTTCCTACCTTCTCCCACTCCTCAGATCTCCGAACCCAAACGCAGCAACCGCGGCCTATGTGGAGCTCACCTGCTATGGCTTCACTATCAGCCTCCTCCCTCCTCCTGTGCTGACAACTAAGACAGCAAATCTCTCTCGCCCATTTCATCAAACACCTTCCGGGCAAGCACCTAATCGCCACAACACCCCAACAGTTGCCCGCCGCTGCCTACCCACCGCTGCAGCTGAGCGTGCCTGAGGTGGAGAAGCCGTCATTCCTGACCGTCACGTCGCCGTCGTCGTTTGCAGGGGAGAGAGGTGCGTTAGAGATCTTACTAAAGAGCATTTGAGATCCAAAGTGGAGCTGCTTATAGTCACATGTTCATCAAGAGAGGAGATTTATTTAGGGCTTTTGGTGGGTGTTCGAAGAGAAGGGTGGTGCTGGTGGTTGGTGGTGGTGATGGTGGATGGGTCTTGGTGTTGGTTAGGGGTGGTGGTTTTCTTTTTTTGGTGGAGGTGGTCTTCATCTTATTCTTTGAAGAAACTTGGCTTTACCTACCAGAAACTTCATGGGAAGGAAATCCACGACAGTTATTAAACCATAACCATGTTTCCAAAAATAATATATATCTTCATTTTTATCAAGTCCATTGTTTTTGAATTTTACAATTACCGTTTGATCTTAATCTCATAATTCTAATAAGATAATGATTATAAAAATAAATACAAATTATTTAGCAAATCCACTTTAAAAAACATCAATTTGGGTCTGGGTCGGGATTATGGGTATGTATTGAGTTTTTGGAAATGGTTGGGTCAAAATTTCGGGTGGAAAGCATGAAAGACTTACAGTGACGTGTGGATCCTACGTGTCACTGAAACGACGTCATTTTGACATGAGACGTCGTCATTTTGGTGCAACCTAAGAAGCCCAAATCCGGGCAGCCCGCCACGTTGGCAGGTGCCTGACCGAGGGACTATGACTGGCCTGCCCACTTAAAGTTGGGGTACGTGACCGTCCAAACAGAAAGTTAGGGACCCAAATTGGCCAAAACGTTAAACATCGGGTACTGTAAAACCCAAAAACCCTTCTTAAGTGCCTTCGAGACTATTCCCATGTTGAATTCTTTGACCTTAATGGTTTTTTTATTGAACCTAGTAACATAGGCTCTCAAATTCTCGCCTTTCTCCTTTTTTACAGAGTACAAGTAGGCTGATTCATACTTCAGCGGGGCACTGGTACGAAATCGATTCACCAATTGATTCGAGAGGTCAGTAAAGGACGTGGCGGACCCTTTGAGGAGGCTATCGTACCAGTCCTAGGCGTTTTCCCTCAAGGAGAGTGTCATCATCCTGCAAAGAATGTCATCTTCTGTGGTTTATGCCCCACAATGATTTTTACATGCGATACATGCCTCGCAGGGTTCGTCTCTTCCTCATGGGGATCCAAAGCCGGCATCTTGGTTTATATGAATGGTTGGTTCTGCCTTTTGGTTTAACTAATGCACCTAGTACTTTCATGCGATTGATGAATCATGTTTTAAGATCTTTTATTGGAAAATTTGTGGTGGTTTACTTTGATGATATCTTGATTTATAGCAAGAATGTTGATGATCATGCTGAGCATCTTAGGTTAGTTTTGGATGCCCTGAGGGCTGCAAAATTATATGCTAAGATTTCAAAGTGTTCTTTTTGCTTGGATCATGTTATCTTTCTTGGTTATGTTGTGAGTGCCAGAGGCATTGAGGTTGACCAGGAAAAAGTAAAAGCCATCAAGGAAAGGCCGACTCTAACAACAGTAAGTGAGGTAAAATCTTTTCATGGACTTGCTAGTTTCTATAGGAGGTCTGTGAAGGGTTTTAGTACTGTTGCTATACCTCTTAATGAGATTTTTAAAAAAGAGGTTGGATTTAAGTGGGGGGAGAAACAAATTGCGGCATTTAATAAACTTAAGGATAGACTTTGTTCTGCTCCTATTTTGAGATTGCCTGATTTTAATTACACTTTTGAAATTGAATGTGATGCTTCTGGAGTAGGTTTTGGTGCTGTTTTATTGCAGGAAAAGCGGCCTATTGCCTATTTTAGTGAGAAATTGAAGGGGGCACAACTCAATTACTCCACTTATGACAAGGAGTTGTATGCCTTGGTGAGGGCATTACAAACTTGGTAGCATTATCTCTGGCCAAAGGAGTTTGTGATCCATATGTATCATGAGAGTTTAAAGTACTTAAAGGGCCAAGGTAAGCTAGGTAAACACCATACTAAGTGGCTGCAATCTATTGAGACTTTTCCTTATGTTGTTAAATACAAGCAAGGAAAAGAGAATGTCATAGCTAATGCTTTGTCTAGGAGGTATTCTTTGATTACATCTCTTACATCTAAATTGGTTGGATTTGAGCATATTAAAGAGTTGTATTCTACTGATGCCAATTTTGTTATGATGTTTGATGCTTGTGAATATGCTGCATTTAATAGGTTTTATCGCCATGAGGGTTACTTGATGCGTGATAACAAGCTGTGTGTGCCTGTATGTTCTATGTGTGAATTGCTTGATATGGAAGCTTATGATGGTGACTTGATGGGACACTTTGGTATTGTTAAAATTTTGGACATCTTGCATGAGCATTTTTATTGGCCTAAAATAAAAAAAGATGTGGAAAAATTTTGTGCAGGTTGTGTACCATGTCGACAAGCCAAGAGTAAGGTGCCACCCCATTGGTTGTACACTCCTTTACCAATTCCTGACTGTCTTCAGACTGATATATCTATGGATTTTATTATTGGATTGCCTAGGACTAGGAAAGGAAGAGATAGCATCTTTGTTGTTGTGGACAAGTTTGGTAAGATGTCACACTTTATTGCTTATGACAAAACTGATGATGCTGTGAATGTTGCTGATTTGTTCTTTAAGGATGTAGTTAGACTGTATGGCATTCCTAGGATAATCATATCTAATAAAGATACAAAGTTTCTGTCTCACTATTGGCGTTTGCTTTGGAGTAAATTAGGGACCAAGTTCTTATTTTTTACTACTTGGTTAAATCCATACATAAGAAAGCAAGGCAGCATATATAAGCCAAGAATGTTGAAGTGGCACAAAGAGCCAATACAGGGTGGAAGGTTGTTCACTTTGAGCCTGGCGATTGGGTTTGGATGCACTTTAGGAATAAGAGGTTCCCCATGCAAAGGAAATCCAAGTTGGATGCAAGAGGGGCTGGACCTTTTCAAGTCTTGGAACGCATTAGTAACAATGCTTACAAGATTGATCTGCCTGGTGAGTATGGTGTGAGTGCTACATTCAATGTATCTGATCTTTCTCCTTTTGATATTGCAGGTTCAGATTCGAGGATGAATCCTTTTAAGGAGGGAGGGAATGATACACTCAAGCAGGCTTCAAGCACCAATGGAGGAGCTGATGGCACCATGGTGCTTCCACAAGGTCCAATCACAAGTGCTAGGTCAAGGATGATCAAGAATCAACTCTTACAACATATTCAACCTATGATGAATCAAGAGTTGCAAGAAGATGCCATGATCAAGCTTGGAGAAGAGCTAAAAGAGAAGCCCATCAATTTGCTGTCAATTAAGGAGTAATTGATTCAAGAGCACTGTGGGGCCTAGTCGACATCAGCCATGCACCATTCAGCCATGTCGACATATCATTTGTTTTTATTATTTAGAGTAGTCGATTTTTATATAAATAATTAATATAAAATCGACTCGGGTTTTATTATGTATTATTATGTTGTCAAGTCAATTATTAATTAGGTTGATTAATGTGGGCTTAAGTTAGTTGGATTTTTATTGTAAGGGTTTTTGATGCAGCAACAACCCTAGAACTCCACTAGGATTACCTCTGCAACTATTTGATCTCAAGACCTCCAATCTCCAATCAAACTAGGGTTTAGTATCCCTATTCTTCACCTCCTAAACTCTAAGGATTTGGCAACAAACAATTAGGAATACAAGGAATTGATTAATCATTACAAGTAAATCACTTGATAAGAGTAATCAATCCCAAAGAGTAAAGCCAAGAGAATCCCTCCCTTGTTTTTGATTGAATCCCACAATCAAGAAGAACACCAAAGGAAAGTATTTAGCTTCCTTAATTCACTCAAAACATCATTTGTATTTTGATTTCAAACTTGATACATGGTTGGCTAAAGCCAAGAGAATCCCTCCCTTGTTTTTGATTGAATCCCACAATCAAGAAGAACACCAAAGGAAAGTATTTAGCTTCCTTAATTCACTCAAAACATCATTTGTATTCTGATTTCAAACTTGATACATGGTTGGCTTTTATAGAAGCCAAAAAGCAAAGGATTGAAATTAAAATGCAAAGCACAAAACAAAATGATTCTTCTTTCTTTTTCTTTTGTTTTCTTTAATGCACACCAACAAACCAAATGATGAAAGGCCACTCAATCTGGATAGTGGGCATCTCCAGCTCCAAAGTGGTTTTTCCAGCCTGAAAATGAACAGTAAACGCCGGAAATGAATAGTAATTTACAGCAGTGAATAGTAATTTCCGGCGAGAACAGTAATTTTCGGGTCGAACGGTAAAAACGGCTACTTTTTACTTGAATCCTTCAAAATACTCACACACTTAGTAAGCTATTTAAATTTATCTCCAAACTTGTCTAACTTATCTTCTTGCAACTCTTGATTGACCCAAGCTTGAGCAGAATGTAACATGTGATTCTTTATCGTCTTCAACCAAGCCCTCGTGACTGGTCCTTGAGGCAAGCTAATGGCGCCATCACTAGGTGCTGGCTTGCTTGTATCATCCCTCCTTCCTCAAAAGGATTCGTCCTCGAATCTGTCCTGCATTATCAAAGGGAGAAAGATCAGAAACATTAAAAGTAGCACTCACTGCATACTCACCAGGGAGATCTATCTTGTAGGCATTGTCATTGATGCGCTCCAGGACTTGAAAAGGACCATCCCCCCTTGCATCCAACTTAGATTTCCTTTTTTGAGGAAACCTCTCCTTCCTAAAGTGTACCCACACCCAATCACCAGGCTCAAACCTGACCAGCTTGCGCCCTTTGTTGGCCCTTTGTGCCACTTTAGCATTCATCGCTTCGATGTGCTTGCAGGCTTTCTCATGTATGGATTGAACCAACTTTGCTTTTTGCTGTCCATCTACATTGACAAGCTCATTCAAAGGTAAAGGCAACAAATCCAAAGGGGTTAGTAGATTAAAACCATACACAATCTCAAATGGAGAATAACCTGTAGAAGAATGAGTGCTCATATTATAGGCAAACTCTTTCAATGGCAAACAATCTTCCCAAGTTTTCAAGTTCTTACCCGCAACAGCTTGCAATAAAGACCCTAAAGTCCTATTGACCACCTCAGTTTGGCCATCAGTCTGAGGATGACAAGCAGTAGAAAATAACAACTTGGTCCCCAATTTATTCCACAACACATACCAAAAATGACTCAAGAACTTAGTATCTCTATCAGAAACAATGGTCTTAGGAATACCATGCAAACGGACTACACCCCTAAAAAACAATTCAGAAATATGAGATGCATCATCAGTCCTATGACAAGCAATAAAATGAGCCATCTTATTAAACCTGTCAACCACAACAAAGATGCTATCTCTACCTTTCCTAGTCTTAGGCAATCCTACCATAAAATCCATAGAAATATCAGTCCAAGGATGAGTAGGAACAGGCAAAGGCGTATACAACCCATGGGGTTGCACTTTAGACTTGGCATGTCGACATGCCACACAGCTACTACAAACCTGCTCAACATTCTTTTTCATATTAGGCCAATAAAAATGTTCCTGCAGAATGTCATGAGTTTTAGCAACACCAAAGTGACCCATCAAACAACCATCATGTGACTCCCTAGTCAACAGCTCACGCATAGAACTAGATGGAATGCAAAGTTTTCCCTCACGAAATAAATAACCATTATCTCTATAAAACTTTTGAAATCTAGATTGTTCACATGCAACAAATACATTAGCAAAGTCAGAATCAGATGGATACAACTCCTTTATATACTCAAATCCCACCAACTTAGAACTAAGAGAAGAGAGTAGAGCATACCTCCTGGATAATGCATCAGCAACTACATTATCCTTACCCTACTTGTACTTGACAACATATGTAAAAGTCTCAATGAACTCCAGCCATTTTGCATGCCTTTTCCCCTGCTTACCTTGGCCCTTTAGGTGCTTCAAACTCTCATGATCAGTGTGAATCACGAATTCCTTTGGCCAAAGGTAGTGCTGCCATGTCTGTAATGCTCTCACTAGTGCATACAGTTCCTTGTCATAAGTGGAATAGTTGAGTTGAGCACCTTTCAACTTCTCACTGAAATAGGCAATTGGCCTCTTTTCCTGCAATAGAACAGCTCCTATGCCTACACTAGAAGCATCACATTCTGTGACACCCCGGGGTCTATGAGGGCGGGAAGTGTACGCCGGTGCCGGGATGAGCATGGACAAGGAGCGGCTTCTGGCAGGCTTCTAGAAGGAGGGGCACGGGAATGAACCGATCCACACCGGAATAAGAGAGATCCTGAGACTGTGTAGGGATGGGGCTGCACAGTTAGAGTGATTTCGAGGTTGTACAGGTATGGGACTGCACAATTGAGAGTAGCTTAAATGGTTTGATGGGTACTAACTATATCAACAAGGTGCACCTACCTTTTTGGTGCTCATTCTAGAAAAACTCCAAAGTTAAACGTGCTTGACTTGGAGCAATTCTAGGATGGGTGACCTCCTGGGAAGTTTTCCCCGGAAACGTGCGAGTGAGGACAAAGCATGTTGGAAAGGTCCCGTGTTGGTCTGTAGTGACAGTCGACAAGCCGGGTCGTTACAGTTGGTAGCGGAGCTCCAGGACTCCTCTAGTACGGTGTATGGTTCGGGGACGAACCTAGCGGAAGCTGGTGGGCCTGTGACACCCCGGGGTCTATGAGGGCGGGAAGTGTACGCCGGTGCCGGGATGAGCATGGACAAGGAGCGGCTTCTGGCAGGCTTCTAGAAGGAGGGGCACGGGAATGAACCGATCCACACCGGAATAAGAGAGATCCTGAGACTGTGTAGGGATGGGGCTGCACAGTTAGAGTGATTTCGAGGTTGTACAGGTATGGGACTGCACAATTGAGAGTAGCTTAAATGGTTTGATGGGTACTAACTATATCAACAAGGTGCACCTACCTTTTTGGTGCTCATTCTAGAAAAACTCCAAAGTTAAACGTGCTTGACTTGGAGCAATTCTAGGATGGGTGACCTCCTGGGAAGTTTTCCCCGGAAACGTGCGAGTGAGGACAAAGCATGTTGGAAAGGTCCCGTGTTGGTCTGTAGTGACAGTCGACAAGCCGGGTCGTTACACATTCAATCTCAAAAGTAGAATCAAAGTTAGGCAACTTAAGAATTGGAGCAGAGCACAATTTATCTTTTAAAGTAGAAAATGCCTTTTGTTGTGCATCTCCCCATTTAAATCCTACTTCCTTCTTGACAATATCATTCAAAGAAGCAGCAATAGTACTAAAATTTTTTACAAACCTCCTATAAAAACTAGCAAGGCCATGAAAAGACCTCACCTCAGAAATAGAAGTAGGCGTCGACCATTCTCTAATAGCCTTTACCTTCTCCTGGTCGACTTCTATCCCCCTAGAACTAACCATATATCCAAGAAAGATAACACTATCCATGCAAGCTTGGCAAATAATTTCTCAGCCCTAAGTACATCCAATACTAGCTTAAGATGTTCCAAATGTTCTTCAACACTTTTGCTATAGATAAGAATATATCAAAGTACACAACAACAAATTTGCCAATGAAATACCGCAAGACATGATTCATTAGACGCATAAATGTATTAGGTGTATTAGTCAAACCAAAAGGCATAACTAACCATTCATACAATCCAAACTTTGTCTTAAATGCAGTTTTCCATTCATCCCCTATTTTCATGCGAATCTGATGATACCCACTCATGAGATCAATCTTAGTGAAAATGCATGCACCATATAATTCATCAAGCATGTCATCTAACCTAGGAATGGGGTGGCGATACTTTACAGTTATTTTGTTGATAGCTCGACAGTCAACACACATCCGTCAAGTGCCCTCCTTCTTTGGAACAAGAATTGCAGGTACAGCACATGGAGAGAGGCTCTCTCGAATCAGCCCCTTAGAAAGTAAGTCCTCTATTTGCTTTTGTATCTCCTTTGTCTCCTCTGGATTGGCCCTATATGCTGGCCTGTTTGGAATTTGGGCACCAGGAATAAAGTCAATCTGATGCTTAATGCCCCTAAGTGGCGGCAACTCCCTAGGCAGTTCCTCCGGAAAGACATCACTGTAGTCCTGCAAAAGAGAAACAATACAACTAGGCAATTCATGGTCAAGGTCAGCAATACTAAAATAAGTCCCCTTATATAAGAGTACTAAAATCTCTTGTTTGTTCTCACAAGCTATCCTCAAATCCCTTGAACTTGCATAGAAATTTTCTCTCTTTTTCTCACTAAGTTTTTGATCTCCTTTTGCAAAGCCCTCGGCTTTTCCCTCAACCTCACTGAGTTTGGCTAAACCAGCCACCTTCTCCTTCCTTCAAGCCTCCATAGACTTGTGCATAAACAACTGATCCTCATAGACATCCTTGGGAGATAGTGGCGCAAGCAACACCTTCCTTTCACCCATGGTGAATGTGTACCTATTCGTACGACCATCATGCAGCACCCTTCTGTCATGCTGCCATGGCCTTCCCAACAAGATGTGACACGCCTGCACAGGTACAACATCACTTAAAACCTCATCAGAGTACTTCCCAATGGTGAAGGAAATAAGTACCTGACCGGTCACTTTGATCTCGCCACTGTCATTAAGCCATTGAAGCTTGTATGGCTTTGGATGTTTCTGAGTTTTCAGCCCCATCTTCTCCACTAACATGGTACTCACGACATTGATGCAACTTTCCCCATCTATGATCATGCTGCAGGGCTTATCTTGTACCAAACACCTAGTGTGAAAGATGTTCTCCCTTTGCTCAATTCCCTCTTCCTTCTGCTAAATATTGAGCATCTTCCGGGTCACACATAACTTCTGCACCACCTCCTCTGGCTCAACAAACTCATCTTCTGTTCAGCCGGTTTCTGTCCCTCCCTAGGTCTCCAAGGAATCGACTTAGGTGTGTCAAGAACAGGCTTACTTGAGCTCCCTACTTCTTGCTTGGTGTATCTTGCACTGGAACTCCAACTGGTATAACTAGAAGGCTTCCCAAAGGTCTTGCTCTTGAGTTGCTTTTCAATCTTAGAAGCTTGAGCTACCATCTCTTCAATTTCTGCATAATGTTGTAGCTCTAGAATACTAGCAATATCCTTGTTCAACCCATAGTAAAACCTCGATACGATGGTCTCTTCATCCTCCTCGATCCCAGTCTGATGCATAGTCATCTCAAGTGATTTCCAGTACTCCTCTACAATCTTAGTCCCCTGCTTGGTTGCTTGAAGCTTATGAAGCAACTCTCTCTGATATGAAGCAGGAACAAATCTCTTCTTCATAATCCTCTTCATCTCTTCCTATGTTTCTATCTCAGGGTCTCCATATCTCCTCCTTGAAGTGACAAGCTTATTCCACCAAGACCTAGCATAGTCTTTGAACTACATAATTGCAAGCTTGACCTTTTTTTCTTCGGAGTATCTATGGCAGTCAAAAATTGACTCCACATTTTGCACCCACTCCAAATACTCCTCTGGATCACTAGATCCTCAAAAAGTTGGAATTTTCATTTTGATGGATCCAACATGTCGATCAATCCTCACTGCTCTGTCTTCCACTCTATCAAAGAATCTGGGTCTCTGATATCTAGTTGCGCCTCCTCCTCTGCCAAATAGACCTTGGCCTCCTCTTCTCCCAGCATGTACTCCTTGATTAACCTCTCCAAGCTGGTCCTCCAATTCTTCCTCAAGAATGGGATCTTCATTAACATGGTGTGTAGCTTGCTCTCTAGGGCGAGCAGCCTGTTTCTGCTCTCCTCCTCCTGCTCTTCTAGGAGTAGCAATGCTAAAAGAGATCTCTTGAACAGTTTGCTCTTACCTCTCCAACCTATCACTCAACTCTCTTATCTGCCTATCAATTCGGGTATTGGTCTCCCTCAACCCTAGATTTGTCGCCCTGACTTCAACCCTAACCTCCTTCATCTGAGCATCGATCTGAGCCCTGAAATCCCTCAACAATACCATAACAGAAGCAACGTTTGGTTCACCACCCTCACTGCCACTAGTAGACATGATGTATAACCTGCGAATACTTGTTAGTAAAAACAAATCCTCACGTGTTTACACTCGTGTTTGTTCACTCTTGGCAAAGGATGTAACTCTTAGCCTCTTTCCTCTCTTGATTTTGCTTTAACTTTACAAGTTAGGATTAGATATCACAAAATCAAGCAACCAACTTGCAACAATCAATTAACAGAAACAATGAAAGCCTAAAGAAGGAACGAAAGGAAGAATAATTCCAGAACAAATTATGACTTCAACAAACAAGAAGAAAGATCATACACAAGGACAAGGTAATGCATGTGATGAAATGTTGTAGCAACTGAATGATATGAGACCAAGACAAGCTAAATTTAATGTACAAGTACTTTGTCAACAATAGTTAAAGCCTCAAAACATTGATGTTGGATTCTAAACATCGATGTTTAAACAATTGGTTTCAAGAATTTTTTTTTTTTTTTTTACCGAAGCTCAACAACATCGATGTTGGATGGGAAAACATCGATGTTTTACAATGATTTCCAAGATTTTATTTGGCCGAAGCTTAAGAACATCGATGTTGGGGTTCAAAACATCGATGTTTAAAACTACTGGGAAGAAGAATACTTACTGAACATCGATGTTGGGGTTCAAAACATCGATGTTTAAAACTACTGGGAAGAAACATACTTACTGAACATCGATGTTGGGGTTCAAAACATCGATGTTTTATAATGGTTTCCAGGATTTGTGTTTGTGAAGCTCAAGAACATCAACGTTGGGGTTCAAAACATTGATGTTTGGTGACTGTGGGCTTCAAAAATTTCAAATTTACTGGTTCAACATCGATGTTTTGATGCCAAACATCGATGTTGTAGCAATTTTTTTTTGTAGAATGACGGTAAGATTAAGAACAGGAAAAACAAGAATTGAACAACAAAAGGTATGATTGATTGAACCTGTAAGCTCTGCTACCAACTGATGCAACAACAACCCTAGAACTCCACTAGGATTACCTCTGCAACTATTTGATCCCAAGACCTCCAATCTCCAACCAAACTAGGCTTTAGTATCCCTATTCTTCGCCTCCTAAACTCTAAGGATTAGGCAACAAACAATTAGAAATACAACGAATTGATTAATCACCACAAGTAAATCACTTGATAAGAGTAATCAATCCCAAATAGTAAAGCCAAGAGAATCCCTCCCTTGTTTTTGATTGAATCCCACAATCAAGAAGAACACCAAAGGAAAGCATTTAGCTTCCTTAATATCACTCAAAACATCATTTGTATTCTGATTTCAAACTTGATACATGGTTGGCTTTTATAGAAGCCAGAAAGCAAAGGATTGAATTTAAAATGCAAAGCACAAAACAAAATGATTCTTCTTTCTTTTTCTTTTGTTTTCTTTAATGCACACCAACAAACCAAATGATGAAAGTCCACTTAATCTGGATAGTGGGCATCTCCAGCTCCAAAGTGGTTTTTCCAGCCTGAAAATGAACAGTAAACGCCGGAAGTGAATAGTAATTTCCGACAGTGAATAGTAATTTCCTGCGAGAACAGTAATTTTCGGGTCGAACGGTAAAAACGGCTACTTTTGACTTGAATCCTTCAAAATGATCACACACTTAGTAATCTCTTTAAATTCATCTCTAAACTTGTCCAACTTATCTTCTTGCAACTCTTGATTGACCCAAGCTTGAGCATAATGTAACATGTGATTCTTTATCGTCTTCAACCGAGCCCTCGTGACTGGTCCTTGAGGCAAGCTAATGGCGCCATCACTAGGTGCTTGCTTGCTTGTATCAGTTTTAATTAGTGTCCAAGTTATATGGGCTCAATTACAAACCTAGTCCATTAGGAAGTTATGGAGGCGGCAACTAGGGCAAGACAAATCCAATTTGTCTAGGTGATAGCTTCCTGCAAGTATACAGGGTTGTAGTAGCGCACAAGGTCGTCTCAGAGGGATCTTTGCTAAGTACTACTTAACCGACCAATTTGTCATTATCTAGAGAGATAATAAAACTGAGAGGTTTGATGATTCTACCAGAAACCTAAAGCGATAAAAAAATGATTAGAATCAATAATAATAAATATCTAGGACTTTAGAGAATTCCTTGTCAATATTTCCATACAATTAAGCTTCGCATAAGCAGACCATGTCCTGTCACCACATAGCTAGCCTATGTATATTCTATGAATTAAAATCTGAAATTAAACTTCTTTAAAAGAAACGGTAAATCTAAACTAGATCGATAGCATATTCTCGTAGCGCCGGAAAATCCCTTCCTAATTTATTTCCACTATCCATTTGCCAGTGATAAAATAAACTAAGAGTATTAATAAATTTACCTACTTAATCTCCAATAAAAAGCACGCCTCCCTCGAGGTCGGTTTTTATAGCCCGGTTTATGTTTTTCTATAGGCAAACGACGTTGTCACTTAACTTTTCCCTATTATAGATTTATGCTAAACGATGGCTAGTCAATTAACATAGTGAAGTTCATAAACCGAATTAAAGAAAAATAAAATCAAAAAATAATACTGAATTAAATGTGCATGGAAACATTAACAAGTTCATCCCCTAATCCTAGACAAGAATCCTAGCAAGACAAAGCTTTAAAGAAAACAACAAATACTTGGAAATAATTCATCATAATTAATTCAAGAATAAACTTACAAGAAATTGGAGTCAACCTGGAACCAAAAGAGACAAATCTCCAAGCTAAGAACCTTCCAAAAGCTAAAGCCAAATGCTAGAATTACAAGGTAAAAAGAAAGTACAATTCCTGAGTTAACTTTGTGTTTTGCCGATTGAGTTGTAGTGTAGAGCTTGATGTCTTTGTCCTGTAGTGCATGGTCTTTTATAGTGTAAAGGAGGGAGGGAAGAGTGAATTTTTGTGGCTGGAATTGTCTCTTCATGGCGCCAAAAGTGGTGTAGTGGACCATTTCTTTTGCGCCAAAAATAGAACTTAGCTTTCCTCATGTTTAGACCGTTGCATGGTACAAGGCCTGTGCTAAAAACTGATTCCTTTCTTCATGCATGTACATCCACGTGTGAAGGCTGCACCAGCTTTGCTTTTTGTCAAAAATAGAACTAAGTAGTGTATGGTGTGAGTAAGTGGCGCATGGTGCACCAAGAAAGCTTCCTAGGATGTTAGCTTGCATGTGCACATGGGGTTGACTAAGCCTTTGCTCCTTCCTTTATGCAGGTACAACCATGCACAAAAGACCAAGTCACCCTCCAAAGATGCTTCCAAAGGTGGTCCATGCATGTGCCCATGGGAGGACCACAACATGACAAGGTTGACACCCCACCTGTTTTCTTTTGTTATTTTGTTGATCAACCTTAGTCTTCGAAAATTGCCCAGCAACGTCATGGATTAACTTGAGGAGACTTAGAGGAAAAATATGGGCAGTCCCTTCCATCATGCCACGTCTCACTGGTGTTGCATGGGCAGCCCGTGCTGAAACAGGCTGCATGGGCTGGTTGTGCAGAAAATGTGCTCCTAGCCCATTTTTTTGTCTTTTAGTCCCTATTTTTGCATAAAATAACCAAGACATTAGGAAAAAAGTATTTATTGAAAAAGACGGTAAAATGCAAGAAAATAACATGAATAAACAAAATAATTTGTATTTGCAAGTTTAAAACTCGTAAAAATTAGACCGGAACTGAGTGTAAAATACACACTCATCACCACCTCAAACTTAAGATTTTTCTTGTCCGCAAGGAATTTATCGTAAAAATGGGATGGAAACGTCTTACCCATTGGAACCAACCGGGCCAATCAATCAAAGTTACATGGTAGTCCCTAAATGTCACAAAAGAAGCCCTGGTTTCCAACTTGCAAAAATCCTGAGTAAGAGTGCCAAGATGATCCGAATATTCACTTTGTTAGGTAATCAATCTCATTGATTCTAATTCACAACTTCCCTCTTTATTTGCTAGAAATAATGAATTTGGCATTTTCAAAAAACAAAAACGGGGTCAAATATGCAGATTCACTTCCCGATCTCTACTAATGACAAGGATAATTTTATGGAGATCAAAAGGTCTTTATTCGGGTTGAAATGGGGCTTGGGTTATGTTTAAGAAATAAAAGGATAAAGGAATTCAAAGGATGCAAATGCCCAAGAGGAGAATCTCACCGTAACATAGCCAAGCAAAGTGTCTTCGGAATGGTGTTCTAATGAACATTGTGTGTGTCATGGAGAGTATTTTGTTGCCTTCTTTCTTTTCTTTTTTCTTTTTGTGAGATACATCAAATCTGTCTGTCGTATCTCTTTTTTTTGGAGGATCTCTCTTTTTGTCTTTTTTTTTTGGAAGGCAAAGGCAAATGATCTCTCCAACGTCAACACAGGCTGCTTGTGTTGTGCCTGTGTATAGATGAACCACCACTTTTCTTGATGTTAGGCATATGTTAACGAAAGATGAATTTGAGCAATTGCACAAGAGAGGGTGTTTATGAAAAAAGTATGGTGATAGCCATGGGTTCGAAGGGGCACAGGTGGTGAATGTGGGTTTACTGACAGAAAATGGCTATCAGAAAAAGGCTCGAAGTGGTTTGCGAGGGTGAATGTATATACATGGGTAGGTTATTTGGTTAGTGTGGGCTATGAAAGAATGCTTTAATTCTATCCCTGAAAAACAATCCTTGTAATGATTTCGCTTTGATCAGATTGTGAACCTGTTCTAAGACCCAAAAGTTTAATGCCAAATGTTTTTAAACAAAAACAAGCAAAGTTAAGAGGTTAGAAGAAAAGTTAAACCAATCAGAATAATTTACCAACAAGTGTGACTCGGTCATTTGGGAACTCGTCTTCAAGTATTCATGCAAGAGGACACACGAGACTCGATTGTGCAAACTTGGAGAAATCCATGAACTTAAGTCGGATTGGGCCCAATTAATCCCAATGGGTTCATTTGTAACTTGCAAAAATTTATTCAAACTAAAGTAAAAACTAAAAATTAACTGAAGAAAATTACTTATTATCATGCAAAGAAAGCTAAAAAGAAATAAAAGGCCGCAACCACTATGCCAACCACTATGCTGAAAGTATAGCCACCCTAAACTTAAAGTTTGCAGTGTCCTCACTGCACAAAAATGGGCTAGAAAAGTCTAGGAAAAAAAAATAGGGGCAGCAACCATATTTAGCAAAAGTGAGCTTGCGGACAAAAATGTTTAAAAGAAAATAAATTGAAACAACAAAAGAACTAAAGGAACCTGAACTTGCTGCTTTTTATTTGCAGAAAAAGGGAAAGAATCGTGGGTTGCCTCCCACACAGCGCTTCTTTAACGTCTTGTAGCTCGACTCGATGCTCCTCATGTTGAAGGTGGATAGGGGAACAGTTTCACTTCCTCTTGTCCGGTAGGCTCTCCAGGATGATAAAGCTTAAGTAACAAGACTCGGTTTCCAATTCTGAGGTCTTGTTTTTGGACGCTACTCTCGCGCCAGTGTTTGGTTCCTTTTCTCCCAGCTTCATGAGTATAAACTGAGGGATTAATCCCGATAAGATCATTAGTGGAATACACAATTGTCTTCTTGTGTCGTCCCTTATCTTTCAGCAACTGATCTTCCTCTCCCTCAGTAAAACTCACATTTATATCACATGGAAGTGTGGAGTTTGTTCCCAGTAATGGACATTGGAGCTCAGGAGGTAAAGGTTTCATCTTAACCTTCGGAGCATTTTCTTCTGTCATGTCTTCTGGCACCTTATCTAACTTCACAAATCTCATGCCTTCTTCATCAGACGCCAAGGACAAAACCTCAAGTTGGTGTACATAACTTGCTATTTCAGGGTATGGGTCCTGAATGCCTTTATTAAGAGCAATGCATGCCAATAGTGGGTCTGCATAGCCTGCCTGTGCAAAGCTTTTGTCAACTGCTATTTCAACTGTGTCAAGGCGGTAACACAAGTCATCTGGCACTCCTTTACGAATTACTTCATCAACAGCGAAGCAAATCTTTTCGGAGCCGACTTGTAGCGAGAGCTTCCCGCCCTTGAC
Organism: Turnera subulata; assembly: GCA_028386065.3. Classification (NCBI taxonomy): domain Eukaryota; kingdom Viridiplantae; phylum Streptophyta; class Magnoliopsida; order Malpighiales; family Passifloraceae; genus Turnera; species Turnera subulata. Next base: position 10,397 of record JAKUCV010002504.1, on the reverse strand, counting down.
ATCAATGATGGCACAAACAGTTGCCAAAAAGGGTTTTCCCAAAATGATAGGTACATGGTTGTCTACTTCTATGTCTAGGACCACGAAATCAACTGGGACGAAGAAGTTCCCAACTTTGATAGGAAAATCCTCCAAAACTCCCTCTAGATACTTGAAAGACCTATCTGCTAGGTGGAGTGACATAGCAGTAGATTTCAAATCCCCTAGGTTGAGTTGCTTGCTGATTGACAAAGGAATTACACTAACACTTGTGCCAAGATCGCAAAGTGCTCTCTCGATGCGTACCCTTTCGGGATCCGAAAGTTTGTTTTGAATGATTGCATTACACTCGCCCGTCAAGGCCACTGTCCCATAATCGATCCACTTATTCTTATTGGACAAGATGTCCTTTAAGAACTTGGCATATGTAGGCATCCGGGACACGGCCTCGATGAACGGAATGTTAATGTAGAGCTTCTCCATGATCTCAAGGTATCGACCAAACTTCTTATCATGAACCAGTGGGTTGAGCCGTTGAGGGAAGGGAATAAGTGGAACATAAGCCTTAACTTCATCCTTCTTTGCCTTCTCATTTTCGGCTGACACAGCCTGCTCATGCTTCGCAGGCTTGTCTTCTTGCATGGCTTGGCCATGCTCTGCTTCTTTTACTGGGGCTGGAGGTGGTTGCCGCTCTTTGTATTGAGTAACACTCCTAAGAGTGATTGCATTGCATTGAGCGTTAAGGTTGACCTCCGATTTGCCCGGTAATCTGCCAGGATTCCCCTGACTAGGGCTAGTTTGTGCAATCTGACTCTTGAGATTGTTAATCTCATCAGAAAGCAATTTCACAACTTGCCGCTCTTCTTCTATAAATGACTTGAGTAACGACTGCAAGTCATCTTTAGGAGCTGGCTAATACGCCTGTTGGTATGCCTGTGTAGGTTGTTTCAGAGGATATTCGGGAGGACCCCTTCCGGTTTGATTTTGGTTGGGCTGTTGAGGCTTCCAAGAGAAGTTAGGGTGGTCCCTCCAACCTGGGCTGTAGGTGTTTGAGTAAGGGTCATTTTGGACTCTTTGATAACTTACTTGCTCTTGGCATGCTTGCTTAGAGCCTCCCTCTACTGGACACTCCTGATAACCTCCTTCACACCTAGCACAAGAATGGGTCTGTCCTTTCCCATTCATCTTCAAGAAGGCATCCAACTTGGCGTTCATCAGGCTCATAGCGTCAAGTTCAAGAACGCCGGCAGTTTTTCCGCCAGGTATCTCGGCTGGCCATTCAAATTTATTGTTGGCGATGTGCTCGAACAGGTCGTACGCATCCTCAGCATCTTTAGCTAAAGCAACTCCTCCAGCTGCAGCATCAACATGTGCACGGAGGGACTCACACAGACCTGCATAAAATTTTTCCACAATCAGCCAGTCAGGAAGGCCATGCTGTGGGCATCTTCTTAGTGCATCTTTAAACCTTTCCCGCGCATCGTAGAACGATTCATTGGACTTCTGTTTGAACTCCATAATGTTGTTCCTTAATATCATGGCTTTGCTGGGCGGGAAAAATTTCTTCAAGAACGCCTGTGATAAGGCAACCCATGTGTCAAACGTCCTAGGAGCTTGTGCAGTCAACCACGCCTTCGCCTTCTCCTTGAGTGAGAAAGGAAAAAGGCGCAGCTTGATAGCATCCTCGGAGGCTCCATTCACCTTGATTGTGTCACAGATTTCCAGGAAATCTTGCAAATGTTGATTTGGGTCTTCAATGGACGAACCCCCGAAAGGCTCGTTTTGGACCATCTTGATTAGGGTCGGCTTCAGCTCAAAGTTATTTGCTTGCACAGCTGGGCATACCACGCTGGACTATGCAAGGGTTGCATCGGGGATGGAGAAATCCTAGATCGGCCTGTGCCGAGGTCCGTATTGGACTCCCTCGATCTCCTCGATGACACATCTTACGTGTCCCTCCATCTTTCCTCCAGCAAAACTTGAAGAAACCTGAAGAAAAAAGAATTAGTGTCACGTTTCATCCCTGTGTTGCCTCCTCGAATTGAAATTCATCCTTGTGTTGAGTTTTGATTGATTTTGATCGCTCAGTTGGTCAATTTTTTAAGGTTTTAGTCTTTTTTACCGATTTTACCCCTAAATTTAGCACTTTACTGTTCAAACCCGTTTACCCACCTGAAATTCGACACAACTAACCGACCCAACCTGGAACCCTATTCAAAAATCTCCAATAAACAAATAACTCTACCTCCCAACATCAAAAATTTTAAAATCATAACAAAATACATATTATTTTTAAAAAAATTTTAAAAATTAAAAAATCATAAATTAATTTATTTTTTTAATTTTAAAAATTTAAACCTTTCTTCTCCACATGTTTTTTTCTTTTTTCTTTTTATTTTTTTTCTTTCATCTTCTTGTCCTCCTCCTCCTTTCCCCCTCAACACCAAAAATTTAAAAATTATAAAAAATACAAATTATTTTTAAAATTAAAAATCATAATTTAAATTATTTTTTAATTTAAAAATTCGAATATTTAAATTTTTTATCTACTTTTTTTCTTTTGTTCTTTTTTCCCTCCTTTCTTCTCCACACGTCTAGAAAAAATTATATTTTTAAAAAAATTTTAGACTAAAAAATAATTTACTTTTTGATATTTTATTTTAAAATTTTTTAAAAAATCTTTTCCGTACTTTTTTTAATGATTTCCCAAATTTTGATATTGGGAGGTAGAGTTATATATTTATTGGAGATTTTTTAATGGGGTTTCGGGTTGGGTCGGTTAGTTGGGTCGAATTTTGGGAGGGTAAACTGGTTTGAATAGTAAAGTGCTTAATTTAGGGGTAAAATCAGTAAAAAGGACTAAAACCTTTAAAAAAATGACCACCTGAGGGATCAAAACCAATCAAAACTCAACATAAGGATGAATTTCAATTCGAGGGGGCAACACAGGGATGAAATGTGACATTAATCCGAAGAAAAAATAGAAGAAAAACTACCCAAACAGGTGAAAAAGAAAATGAAAAATAAAATTCTAGATTAACCTAACACTAAGTTAAATAATATTAACGCCGATCCCTGGCAATGGCGCCAAAAACTTGATAGCTTCCTGCAAGTATACTGGGTTGTTGTAGCACACAAGGTCGTCTCACAGGGATCTTTGCTAAGTACTACTTAACTGAGCAATTTGTGATTATCTAAAGAGATAATAAAACTGAGAGGTTTGATGATTGTGCCGGAAAACTAAAGCGATAAAAAAAACGATTAGAATCAATAATAATAAATATATAGGACTTCGGGAAATTCCTTGCCAATATTTCCATACAATTAAGCTTCGCATAAGCAGATTGTAATGCCCTGATTTTTCATAATTTAATTATGAAATTTTCGGAATTTTTTATTCCAATTTTACCCTCGAGATATTTCGGAATTTTGATCCAGAAATTAACTCTTTCCCTTAAAATTATTTCTTTAATGAAGGTTCCAACCGTTATTTTGGTGTTCGTTTGGTTTTAATCGGGTTTCGGAATTAGCAATTAAGCTTTAATGTAGTTTTTATAAAAACTACGTCGTTTTGAATGAAATAACAAGATAACTCACCTAACACTTGTATGTGTGATATTTGAAACATGTTAATTGTGTGTGTATACTTGTGCTCGTGGACTTACTCACCCTACGAGTCTGTCTTCGTGTGCCTGTATGTTTGTCTTATATTGTACATTGAGTAGGCGACTCATATAAATCGTCATCGTGGTTTTACAGATCATTAGTAGCGACGGTTGCTCTTACCTCGGGTATCAGACACTCGCACTTCAGCAGGTAGCTGCGTTTCCTTCCTGGTGGATCCATAGAGTTGATTCATATATGTTCTACACTTGTCATTGACATTACTGTTATTTTTCCGCTGCATATTATTGTCGGGATACTGTTTTGGTTTCTTGGATTTTAATCAGTTGTTGTTCCGGTAGTTTTTAATCGGTGTTACTTTGGCTAGATAAGCCTGGTTTATATTTGACTTTTGTATCCCGATGTTTATTTTTAGTTACTCTGAGATATTGAGTTGATGTTTTTACACAGAGTTTGGCATCCCTGGTTTTAAGGGTATTTTGGTCATTTTATAATTGTGTATATTTTGTATTGTCGATTTTGGGATGCGGTCGTTTCACAGACCATGTTCTGTCACCACATAGTCTGCCTCCAGGAGGGAGGGAAGAGTGAATTTTTGTAGCTAGAAGTATCTCTTCATGGTGCCAAAAGTGCTGTAGTGGACCACTTCTTTTGCGCCAAAAATAGAACTTAGCTTCCCTCCTGTTTAGACGGTTGCATGGTACAAGGCTTGTGCTAAAAACTGATTCCTTTCTTCATGCATGTACATCCACGTGTGAGAGCTGCCACCAGCTTTGCTTTTTGCCATAAATAAAACTAAGTACTGCATGGTGTGAGTAAGTGGCGCATGGTGCACTAAGGAAGCTTCCTAGGATGTTGGCTTGCATGTGCACATGGGGTTGACTAAGTCTTTGCTCTTTTCTTTATGCAGGTACAGCCATGCGCAAAAGACCAAGTCACCCTCCAAAGATGCTTCCAAAGGTGGTCCATGCATGTGCCCATGGGAGGACCACAACATCACAAGGTTGACACCCCACCTGTTTTCTTTTGTTATTTTGTTGATCAACCTTAGTCTTCGAAAATTGCCCAGCATCGTCTTGGATTAACTTGAGGAGACTTAGAGGAAAAATATGGGCACTCCCTTCTATCATGCCACGTCTCACTGGTGTTGCATGGGCAGCCCGTGCTGAAACAGGCTGCATGGGCTGGTTGTGCAGAAAATGTGCTCCTAGCCCATTTTTTTGTCTTTTAGTCCCTATTTTTGCATAAAATAACCAAGACATTAGGAAAAAAGTATTTATTGAAAAGACGGTAAAATGCAAGAAAATAACATGAATAAACAAAATAATTTGTATTTGCAAGTTTAAAACCCGTAAAAATTGGACCGAAACTGAGTGTAAAATACACACTCATCACTAGGTTTAGGAGCATGTGGCCGACTTGGGGTTTAGTAGAGTAGTATAAATAGTTTCTTTTATTTGTTATTTTCATGAGACATTGATATTTGATAATAAAAGTTTCTATTTGAGAGTTTTTCAAGTTTGAGTGATTCAAACAACCCTTGAGTGTTGATTCTCTTGGTTTATATTAGGAATTTAGGTTTACTTATCAGGTTTATTTAATCTGTGACATGATTCTATTTCCTTGGTACTAGTTTCTGTGATTCTTACTGATTAGGGTTACAGGAGTTGGTGCCATCATCTTTGTGTTCTTGAAGCTTTCTTGTTTCTTTTCTTGTTAATTAGAGGAGGAATAAGGGGTGGAGATTACATTAGTTTGATTGAGATTGATGGTCGGGATCACAATCTGATCTGTGGGAATTCTAGTGCTGATTCTAGAGTTTCTGCCGTATCATTATACCAAACATGGGAATTGATTTCATAATGAATTCAAATTCTAAATTTTTAATGAATTAAATTCAATTTTAATTTAGATTTGATACCAAACGGACTGGTAGGGAGTTGGGATTTGGATTTAATTTTTCAGATCTGAACTTAAACAAGTTGGAAAAGAGAGATGATCTTATGGGGTAGAGTATTTTTTTGGAGAAAAGATGAGGGTGGTGGTGGTTGCGTTGGGCGGTGAATACTTTTTTTAGAGTGATTTTATAAAGTGGAGGAGGAGGGTGATGCAAGCAAGCAAGCACCAAGTGGAGCTAATGATGGAGATTGCGCCATTAGCTTGCCTCAAGGACCAATCACACGGGCTCGATTGAAGATGATCAAGAACCACATGCTGCACTTTGTTCAAGCTTTGATAAATCAAGAATTGCAAGAAGACAAGATGATCAAGCTTGGAGAAGAGGACAAGAAGAAACCAACATGTGTCACTGTCATTGGAGAAGAAGCCTAGTCGACTGGAGCATGTGGGCCCCATGTCGACATATCTATTTTATTTTATAATTAAGTTGCCGATTTTATTATATATAAAAACAATAAATAATTTCGGCATGAGTCTTTTTATTTCATTGGGTTATTTTGTTATTTGGGTCAAAAACAATTATGGGTTATTTTTGTTGGGTTTAATTAGTCCAATATGTTGTTGGATTAAAAGTCAAAACCTAATCCAACTAGGAGGTGTGGCCGACTTGGCCAAGGAGTTAGGAGACAAATTCCAAGTCGGCAAGGGTAGCTTTGTGGCCGACTTGGGTGCCTATATATAGGGTCTTTAGGGTTCTTTTTAAGTCACACATTATTCTTGCTATTTGATAATAAAGTTTGAGGTTTTTATTACCTTGGTTATTTGCAAGTAGAATTGATTTCTTCTTGTTTATTTGAGGGATTGTGTTTACTTATCAAGTGATTGATTTGCTTGTGGCGTATTCAAGATTCCTAGCTTTTATTACTCTATTGTTGCTTAACAACTTTGTTTTGTTTTGAGGTGATAGAGGTATTG
>JAKUCV010002503.1:0-15601 GCA_028386065.3 Turnera subulata | reverse complement strand
TTGAAATTTACATAATTTCAAGCTATTTTCATTACGGCCAAACAACACAATTTCAAACAAATTTTGCACTTCGGTTAATTAAGAGTTGAATTTGTTTAAATGATTACAATAACTGTTAGCAAATTGTGTTATGGGCACTGGTTACCCAAGAATAAAAAGAAAATGTCTTGGATTTAGTTCACATATGCAAAGACAACTATACAGTACTGGTAGTAAATAGAGTATTTTGATCGAGATAATCAAGTAAAATTTAATGCTATCTCTTACCCTTAACTCTCGTTAGCCCCGCGCCGTATATATGCAGGTCTGCCAACATATACATATGCATCCAGCAGTAGCGAGTACCAAGTGATAAAAATGAAGCTCATCATTTCTCTCATCCTCTGTTGCTGCCTAAGCAAGCACACTGTACAAAGTGCTAATGTACAAAGTCCAAAGTACAAAAACCCAAGCCCAATGCACCTTATAGGATATTGGTTGGTGATGGTATGGCCAGCATCATTATGTAGTGAAGGCTCCATTCCCACTATTTCACAATTCATGGTCTCTGAGGAATATAAAATGGTCCCTCTCATACCTACTATGACAAATCTGTGAACCTCGACCAGTGGCGGACGCAAGGGGGCATATGGGGCAGGTATTTGCGGACGCAAGGGGGCATATGGGGCAGGTATTTTCAGGTTTGTCTCAATAGGGGCTAGAGAACACAATTTGAAACTGATTTTGCAATCTTTTGGTAATTAAGAGTTGAATTTTGCTTCATGGTTACATAACTAAGCCTAATTATTTTTTGTATGCTATATGCTAGCTAATTATAGTTTCCATTTTGAATAAATGATATAGGAATAACTACAGTGAAAAAGGTTTGGAACCCAAAATCAAATGTGTGAAGACAACACGCTCAAATTATCAAATCCAGGAAATTTACGAAATACTTCTTCTGCGAGTCGAGCTACATACCTGGGCAGTGAGGACGGACATATCATTTCCTTCTATACCAACTTGTTCGGAGGATATATGTTTGAAAGATAGACAAAATTAATACGAGAACGAGAATAGAGTTTTGGTTAAGATTTTCCACTATTAAAAACATGGTATTTAAAACAGTGACCAGTTGCGGTTCTATGGCTGGAGTGGACAAGTGTGGTAATCCAAAGTTGGACGCATTATTTTCCCTTAAAAAAAAAAGTTGGACGCATTATTTCCTTCTATACCAGTCAAGATGGATGGACTCCGTGCATAAAGGATAGACTATAGACTGTTACCTCACCTGACAATAATGATGTTAGTGACATCTTCAAGTCCTCTAATTCAGGAGTGGAGGGAGGGGCAGGACCCCTCTTAAAATTTTAAAAATAGTCAAGGGCAAAATTATAATTTATTTTATTATAAAAATATTTTTAATTTCTTACTTTTTTAAGTCTAAATATAATCTATTATTTATAATATCCAAATTTTTATTTGAATATCCCAAAATTATAGTGTTTGGCTTTTTTTAAGTAAGAAAAATATTAATAATTAACTTACCACTATTTTATATACATATCTTATCTTTTTCACATTGTTTACTTCCTTGAAAATTTAGTGGAAGTAAAAAAAATGAAGATTATTATTTTTCTCATTCTCTTCAGTTGCGCCTAAGTAGTATTGTACAAGGTGCCAGACGCAAAGTACAACGAAGTCCCCCTCCCCCTCCCCCTCCCCGCCCCAATGCACCTGCAGGATACTCGCTGGCGATGGTGTGGCCGGCATCATATTGCACGGACAGCGAGAACCACTATAAAGGCCCCATTCCGGAGTATTTCACCATTCGGGAGGAATACAATGGTCTCGACAGACATAAGTACTACCCCAAGCCTATGGACCTCGGTGTGTGGGTATGTTTGCCACCTTGTAATGCGCTGCTTACTTTCTTCTTTAATTTCTTTTTTTATATATATATAAATATGCAACTGCTTTTTTATTTGCATGCTAGCTGTTCATTTTTTTTTAAAAAAAGTTCATATCTTTGTAGTTTAAAGGAGGAGAAACCACGCCTCCCTGAACAAAATGGGCCAAATCTTACAAACAACGACGGCAATATGTATTTTTGGAGGCACGAGTGGAACGACCATGGGAGGTACCAGCCACAGGATCTAGGATGAATGGTTGGTTGTTTGGTTTTAAACTTTGGTTTGGTCTTTGGACTGACCAAACTTCTACCACGCTGTTCAAACTAATGTTTGAAGCCTTTGAAGATCGAATATCTAAACTTTTTTTTATTTGGACAATTATTGTCCGAATTGTTAGAAATTTTGTATAACATAATGTGTTGTCCTTTCAAATTTTTAGAATAAATACAAACCATTCTATGTCATTTAAGAAGAAAATAAATATAAGATATGATAACATGATTAATATTTTAAGTTCATTATAAAGTCAATAAACTAATAACAGATTCATTTTTTTGGCCTAAGATTGAAAATATACATTAATATATGCAAATATAACATACAAAAAAATAGTAGACCACACAAAAATCATTGCCCTCTATCTGCCTCCTCCAAGAGATTAGAAACTACATAACTCTTTTTTTTTATATATAAACAAAACTACATAACTCTATCCACCTCCTTCAAGAGATTAGAAACTACATAAGGGAGGGATGTCAAAATAGTTAAGCCAAGAGTATAATTGGTTGTTATAGCCTATAGCTACCTAAGAGTTATTGTAGAGGCAAATTAAATTTTCTTTTTTCAGGAAAAAAGGCAAATTAAATTTTCTTTTTTCAGGAAAAAAGGCAAATTAAAACTGATAGTGATATAATATGGGCTCTTTTATTTTTTAAGTCCAGGTCCCATTGAATCTTTAGACTGACCAAAATTTAATTAAGGTGATCAAACCAATGTTTATTAAAAGATTGGATTTGACCGGTCAAAACTAAAATTTTAAACTTTGGTTTGGACTTGACCTAAATTCATAATATTGGTTCTTCTATTTCTAGATTGAAGAACTGTGGTAATCGAAATTTGGACGTGTTATTTCCTGGAATTTAATGGCAAGAGACAACTGAATTTGTCATCTATCTCAACTTTGAATTTGGGTTGGCAAAACACAATTCAGCAACTTTGCGAGGACCGAAAAGAAGAGCGCACCTGTGGTCTTAACATCATCAGGCATCCCAAAACTGTGCAATACACATGACATGTAAGCTCTGGGGTATTCAGTGGTGACTGAGGGATATTCAAGCCAACATCATCATTCTTTATATTCACAAAGGCAACCAAAGAATGCTGAAGCAAAACTAGAAAAGAACAAAAGAACAACAGAGAAAGAGAAAGCCCATCCATGATGATGCTCGCTTTAAATTCTGGAGCTGATGCAGATTTACCCCCCAAAAACAATGCTTACAAACAATTTTCTACAATTAACTAGAAACTTGAATATTGATTGGTTAAAGCAAACAACAGTCGGGATCTTTTCTGCAATGCCTAGATCGCTACTAAATGTTAGAAAAGTGCTACTAAAGCGTGTAACAAGATAAGATTAATCTTACGAAAACCTGCAAAAGGAAAGAAGAAGTCTAACAAAATATAAGAATATAACTCTACAAATCCATAAATGAGAACAAACATTGAGAAATGTTTTATGTGGTATGGAGCTAGAGGTACAGAAAAATGATGAGAACGTCTTTGAAGGAACCATACACGGTAAAAGTAGAAACTACAAAAGATAATACTCACATCCAACAGCCAACAGGGACATTTAAAGTATCATAGCATCAAGTTTCCTATGGTGAAATCAACGCATTCTCCGATCCAAGTTCAGTTTCTTCTTGAAGTGAAACCTGACTGGCCTTGTAAGGAACAATCTGGAAATTGTAATAACTTTCTCCAACTACTTGAACATCCCTGCGTGCCTGTGTAAGTGGGTTGATTGTGAGCAATCCTCCTATGCCTGTTCCAAAAAATAAGTCTCCGTTGCTCCGAAAACCAAGAGGGGCTTCAAGCTCAGGAAACCCCGCAATTGTGAACAATTTAGTCCACGAGTCTTTAACACCAGCTTCAAATAATGCCCATATCTCAAAAGACTTCTCCATTCTTAGTTTATCCTCTCTCAGTACAATCATGGTCAGGGCTTTGTGCAAGAAAAACAATGAGCAGATCTTTGAACTAAACATGTAGTCCTTTGGCAGGGGCGTTGCTTTGAGCTCTTCACTGCCCAAATCAAAACTTAAAATTGCGTGTTCGCCGAGGTACTGGCTTTTTCTACTTTGAGCCTCCCAGTAGACTATGTTTTTGGTTCCGGTACAACAGAGACGCAACTCGCAAGTAAGACGAAAAAATGGCATGGTTGCATCAATAATTTTCCATGAACCATTCTTCATGCTGTATAAAGCAACTTCATATTTGTAATCCGGATTCTGATAATGACCTGATCCAACAGGAATATTACACCACGATCCCGTGACCTTAACAATCTTATAATCATTTGTTTTAGCATCAAAACCAAAACCAAGATAGTTAGACTCATCCCATGTTGTTCTGGGGTGTGGACGGGTGATTTCCAATTTGGGTACAACCTTTGTTTCAGAGGTTGCAGGATTCCACAGAACAATCCCTCCGTCTTCGTTAATCTGTTCCGGACTGCCTAAACAAATTAAACCATTACAACAACTGCCAACAATGTGCAGATCCCATCGTTGATTGTGGGCATAATCAAAGCCAAGAGGATTTGGCAAATCTTCAGTCACCACTAGGTCAAGGGTGTCATGAGACAACAAGGAGAACACAAAATTCCTAGTATTAACATCGCGATATTTGACCATGAAATGGGAATACTTGTTCTCCTCATCATAGAGAAGACTCTTGTAGACAAAATCAGGACTGGAGAGGAGAGTGCCCCAAGATTTGGAAACGCACCTGAATCTTACACTAGCCTTCATAGGTAGCCGTAACAGTATATCCAATACCAACTCCTCCAAAAAATCCTCACCAGACATCCTATGCCTTTCAAATTTCTCTTATCGAGTAAATTTGGTTTCCGTTGCGAGACAGTTCCTGGTAAAGAGGGAAAGGAGAGAAAAGAATGAAAAAGAGAAACTAACGGCAGAGAAAATTAACAAAGCTAGCAGTGTAAGTTTCCATTTCCATTAATTTCCTAGACCAACCAATACACACAGACTTTTTTTTTTTTCTGGTGGTGAAACAAAGATGGGTTCTTTACCCTTATTGACGACGATAAATGTTAGAAGAATCTACAAAACCATACCAATTCAACCGTGGCCTAGCCTTAGAACCACCGATCCAAGGACCAGCCATATATCCATGTTAACAGCTACAAGTATCCTTAAAGTATGCCAACCCAAACAGAAACAAAATCTAACCACAATAAAAATATTTTTACTTTCCGGATTTCGCATGGAAGGAGGAAATTTGAACTCGTTCAAGATTTAACACATCAACACAACAAAAGAAGCCAATCATTGATTATACATCATTAACATTTTTCATTTGGAGCCAGCCAGCCAAACACAGTATATATGATGCAATACAAATTTGTACATATTTCACAACTCTTATGGATATCCAATGTGAGCTTCTCCTATCTTTTTGATATAGTGTTATTTACTCTGAGTTAAATGCCGGAGATATTTACCGGAATTTTTCCGTTGGTGACGCCAAGTCGTCGCCGTTGAACAGCAGAGGAGCTGCAAGTCGTTAATTCTTTCTCTCCCACGAAATAGTTTAGCCGGCGGCGGCAAGAGTCGGAGCGGCTGCAGTCGATTCCTGCTTTAAAGGAAGCGGAAGATCGGAGGCTTTGCTATGGGAGTGGTACGGCTTCCTTGAATTGGGTTGCCAGCCCCACCAATAACCATCGGAGATAGATGGCTAGATGCCAGTAATATCAAAGGTTTTGAGAGTTATGATATATCAAGGTGCAACGTATATATCATAACTCTCAAAACCTTTGATATTACTGGCATCTAGCCATCTATCTCAACAATTGCCAACAAGGGTCATCTCAACAAAAATGATATTTGTAAACGCAACGGCTCTTTTCTCTCTCTTGGTATTCGTGCCAGTCTGAAAACGGTTCTTTCACCAAACTTTTTTCCGTCAACCTTGACGGTTTCCGACCATGAGGAGCACCGACTAAGTGGAGGGAGAAAGGCAGAAACAAACAGGTACCATGCTTCTACTTGTTTCATGGTGTCTGAATCATGTCTAAATGGATGTTTTTGGGACAAAGTTTCCTTTGCTTGAGTAGCAGAATTGTTTTTTTTCTGCTTTGTGAGTTGAGTAGCAGAATTGTTTTTCTGCTTTATGAGTTTGAGTAGTAAAGAGTTTATAATCAGTGAGCATGTCAATGCTCGTGTGGAATTGTAGAGGCTTGGGGAGTTTCTCTCACCCATAGCCGGTTGCTGCAACTACAAGACAGTTTTAAACCGAAGATTGTCTTTCTCATTGAAACAAAACAAAAACAGAGGAATTTAGAACGGAAGAGAAGGAAGATAGGTTTTGGCAATGCCGAGTATGTTGACCCAATTGGAAAGGCTGAGGGTCTAGCGGTGTGGTGGAATGATGAGGTTCAGTTGCAGTGCATTCAAAAATCTGTAAACTTCATTCATACCAGAATAAATTATCTGGATAAGGAGCCATTTTATTGCTCCTTTGTTTACGGCCCACCGAAATCTGCAGACAGACCTGAGTTTTGGAGAGCCCTAAATGGCTTAGGAGTAACGGTTGATGAAAGTTGGATTGTGATAGGGGATTTTAATGCTTTACTTGGTATGGAGGATAAAGAAGGTGGACTGGGTGTTAGGCCATCTCAAACAGAGGATTTCGCAGAGTTTATGGGCACAAATGAGATGATGGAGCTAGATTGTAAAGGATGCAAGTTCACTTGGTCTAACAAAAGAGCAAGAGAGGACAACATTCAGGCGAAACTTGATAGAGCTGTAGCAAATATCAGATGGAGAATGTCCTGGCCTGACACCTCTTTGTGTAATAAGGTTATGGTTGGTTCCGATCACAGGCCACTCATACTGCAGTTAAGTGGCTCAAAAGTGTATAAAGGGGGCAGAAGATTTATCTTTGACTCTAGATGGACCGAAGAGGAGGGCAATGAAGAAATTGTTCAGAATGCATGGAATGAAAATGTCTCTGGATCTAGGCAATTTAAGATTGCCCGAAAGTTGAGGTTATCAAGGTTGGAGCTGATCAAGTGGGCTAGAGGCAGACAAAGAAATACCAGACACATAATAAATAGTTTGTTGGAAGAACTAAAAGGAATCCAAGCATTGGCCTTCACTGCTGAGGTGAGAAGCAGAGAAACTGAAGTATTGCAAAAACTAGAGAAAGAATGGAAGAATGAGGAGTTGTATTGGTCGCAAAAAGCAAGGGTAAAATGGATCACAGCTGGAGATAGAAATACATGTTTCTTCCACACTACTACAGTGCAGAGAAGATCAAGGAATCGTATAACCAAAATCCAAAATGCAGCTGGGCAATGGTTAGACGACCCTAAAAAAGTTCAAGAGGAGGTGATAAATCACTTCAAACAGGTTTATGAGACAAGTGGTGCTCTTCCTTCAGAGGAGCTCAGAACTCTAATTCCACGATTGGTCTCGGATGAAATAAATGAGTGTTTTCTTGCAGAAGTGACTGTGGAGGAAGTGAAAGATGTAGTCTTTTCAATGGGAGCTGGCAAGGCTCCGGGTCTAGATGGTTTTCAAGGAGTATTTTTTCAGAAGTATTGGGGACTCTTAAAAAATGACCTGGTGGAAGCAATTCGTAGTTTCTTCAGAACTGGTCACATTTTGAAGGAACTTAATATCACATACATCTCACATATACCAAAGGTCAAGATCCCAGAGAATTTGAGTCAATTTAGACCAATCAGTTGTTGTAACTATGTGTATAAAGTTTTCTCCAAAGTAATGACAAATAGGTTGAAGAAATGGCTCCCAATGCTGATTTCGGAAACCCAAGCGGCATTTGTTCCAAAGAGGAGCATCCATGACAACATCTTGATCACTCATGAAGCACTCCATTCCATGCGCAATATAGCAAAAGGCAAAAAAGGCAATGTTATGCTGAAGATGGATGTTAGCAAAGCTTACGATAAGCTAGAGTGGGCATATTTAAAGGAGGTGATGAGATGTTTTAGTTTTGCTGAAAAATGGATTGATCTGATAATAAGTTGCATTACTACGGTAAGCTATGCTGTGTTGATCAATGGTAGCCCGACTGAATTTTTCAGGCCTTCCCGTGGTTTGAGGCAAGGGGATCCACTTTCCCCGTATTTATTTATCCTTGCTTCTGAGGGACTATCTAGAAGGCTGAACCTAAATTTTGAATTGGGTCACATTAAGGGCTACTGGATGAATAGATTCTGTCCCTATATCAACCATTTCTTTTATGCAGATGACACTATTTTATTTGGAGAAGCTACCACTGAAGACACACAAAATCTCCTAGAAGTGGTGAACAAGTATAGCCAAGAATCAGGTCAGATGATCAACTACTCCAAGTCTAAGATTTATTTCAGTAGAAATATCCCAGATGAGAAAAAGGAGGAAATATGTTGTGTTAGTGGAATGGAGATGGCAAACGATAATGAGACTTATTTGGGGATTCCGACTTGGTGGGGTAGATCAAAAACTAAAATGCTTCAGTTTGTAATGGAGAAAGTACGAAACAAGCTGAGTGCGTGGAAAGGGAAATTGCTTTCGCAGGCTGGAAGAGAAATTCTTATAAAATCTGTTATTTCAGCAATTCCTACATATGTCATGCTATTATTCAAATTTCCTGCAAATTTTTGTAAACAGTTGCATGGACTCATGGCTAGATTTTTTTGGGGTGGCGACGAAGCACAATCTAAGATGCATTGGTTAAGTTGGGAAAAGCTTACTCGGATGAAAAGAAAAGGTGGTTTAGGGTTCCGTAATTTAGAATCCTTCAATACAACTCTTCTTACGAAGCAAGCTTGGAGGTTGGTGAATGATCCTCATGCACTTTGGGCTAGATTGTTGAAAGGGAAATACTTCCCTAGATTTAATTTTTTGCAAGCCAAGAAAGGAAGCTCTGCATCTTGGGCATGGAATAGCTTGATGCTAGGAAGAGAACTGTTGGATAAGGGTTTGAGGTGGAATATAGGGAATGGAAGGAAAGTGGTAATATGGAAGGACAAATGGATACCAAAAGACGATAATTTTCTGGTCCAGTCTCCTCCAGCTGAGCAGGTTGGTGCCTTCATGGTAGGAGACTTACTGAAGCCAAATAAAGATGAATGGAACACTAATCTGCTCTAAAGGTTATTCAACACAAGTGAAGTGAGGGCCATACAAAGCATACCTATTTCCCACAGAGTTGAGGATAAACTAGTGTGGCATTTCAATAAATCTGGGGTGTATTCGGTTAAATCCGGATACAGGTTACAGCAACAAGAATCCTTGATGGTCATAAATCAAGGAAATAATACTACAACTACAGCAAGGGCCAACATCAACTGGAATGAGTTGTGGAATTTGAATGCTCAACCTAAGATTAAAAACTTCATGTGGAGATTATTATCAGGGGCTCTTTCAGTGAGATCAAATTTGGCTGCGAGGAAAATGACAGTTGATAAACTATGCCCTGTTTGCGAAACAAGTGAAGAGACATTGGAGCATATGATGTTCAGATGCTCTCATGCCCGTGCGGCCTGGTTTGGCTCACAAATGGGGTTGGTAATGGATAACAGGAACAATTGTGATATTGAGGATTGGTGGGAGAACATCGGAAGAGGAATGGATGCAAAAAGACGACAAGAGATGAAAAGCAGAGCAGCACACTTAATGTGGCAAATATGGTAGGCGAGGAATTATTATCTATTTGAGGGAGAACAAATTGATCCAGTTACCACCTTTAGAGGAGCTGAGGTTGCTTACAATGAATATGTGGGTATACAGAATGCAAATGAGTTCAATGGAAGGGTGACTAACTGCAATATACAGAAGAAGTGGACTCGGCCGAAACCTGGAAAAATCAAAATAAATTGTGATGCGGCAGTGAGGAATGATGCTGAAGTTGTGGGTATTGGTGTATGCTGTCGCAACAGTGAGGGTAAGATGATTGATGGTGTGGTCAAGAGAATTCATGCTAACTCTGTCTTGGCGGCTGAAGCTTTAGCTGTCAAGGAGGCAGTCACTCTAGCCATTGCTAGAGGGTACAATGAAGTATCCATTGAGACTGACTCGCTTTTAGTTTGGCAAGCATTAGTTGATGGTACAAATACTTCTTGGAAGATTGATACTATAGTGCAGCAAATTAAATACCTTGCAAATAGTTTGCAGGAATGCTCTTTTCTTAAAGTTCATAGGTCAGCAAATGTTGCTGCAGATTGGATTGCAAAAAACATGATGGCTTTGTTTTGTAACACAGGATGGACAGTGATTCATCCACAAGCTCTGATGAGTATTATATGTACTGCTTCTTGATGAATGAAATACCATGACTCTTTCGACAAAAAAAAAAAAATCAAGGTGCAACGTATAGTGGCGTACCAACCAAAAGCTAACCTTAATAAATCACTCACTCTAGCCATTGAAAAGCACACCCATGTCTAGTGATGTCTTATTTGTGTGAATGTGAAACTGTGAAGAAGGCATCCTCCATCCTTAATCTTCTTTTTTCGACCAAAAAAAAAAATCCTAAATTTTCTTTTGATTTTTTAAAAGATTTCTCTGTGCTGTGCTGGCTTTTAAATAAACTTCCCTATTTAAGCTCCATAAATGGTAATAATATCCTTGTCAAAAAAGAAATGCACGGTAATAATATCTTGTTTCTACCCACTTATGGCAGTAGTATCTAAATTCTTGAACTCATATACTAATGTGCGCAACATAACGCCCCTTGATTGGATTATGTAGAGTTGTAGACCGTGTCTTCTGATCCAAAAAAAAAGAAAGAGAAAAAAGAAAAAAGAAAAAAAAAAGATCACATAGAGTTTAATGGTTTGTAAAACTGTTGGAAAGCAAGGTCAGGCTCAATTTTGAGAAAATGGACCTATTCTACTCTACTGGGCCTGGGAAGTTTGGGACTGGGTCTCAAACAAACTTGAATAACGGGCTGTTGTTCCTCATAGGGATCCAATTGAACCAACGGTGTTGCACATTTTAAAACCGGGTCTCGAGATCCTGTTCTATGCCTGCACTAAATAATGCTAATTAAGTGGATGAAATTAAGAATAAAATAAGCTGAATTACTCTAGAGGAAATGATAAAATGAGCAAAATGAAAATAAACTGAATTGAATTGAATTTGATTGATTTTGTAATGATTTTGATCATCTCTCAAATTTCCTTATCAGCGACCAGCCCATTTCTTGAATTTGAACCATCAACCGTCAAGCCGAACATTTCTTCTAACCGATATGCACGCAACTTTATCTAAGTTATTTTCAAGTAAGCTTGTCCTTTAAGAACAACGCTTCTGAAAACTCAACCATTGGGAACAAAGCCTCTAGATTACATAGAACAAGGCCTTTGAATAACTCGGAAGAAAACATCTAGAAATCTGACTTCAGAAATCAAGGCCTCCCTTGCTCAAAAAAGAAATCAAGGCCTCCCAAAACTGACAAATACTCGATACCTCCAATGAATACTTGAGTTGTTTGACGATTTTGGATCAGATACAAAAAAGGCCCAGCAAAGTTTTTCTGTGTTGCTCGACCATTTCATTAAAAGCCCATACGGCCATACCTCCATATTAAGCGCTTTTATTGCGAACACCATTCTTCATGAATCATTGGGTTACTTATGATAATGTGTCTGCTAATTAACCGACCTTTGAACATGTCTAATAGATCATAATACTTTTAGCGAGTTGTTATTATACTATGGCTCGCTCATTTAGTTTCGAGTTTTTTACTGACAAGTTCAGGCTCAGCTCGTTTCCTTAACGAACGAGCTATTATCTAGTTGCGCCTTAAGGTGTTTGCGAACAACTCGGCTCATTTGCAGCCTTTTATGCACTGTTCGCTTCGGAATTTCCCCTCATTATGTTACATGTATATTTAACTGAAGTAAAAGATCAAAAATTATACATAACTCATAAATTAATTAGCTTTAATGCATAATGATTTCATGAAACGTTGAAGGCCTTGGTAATTGTCACTCCCGACAGTCCTAGACATCACTTTGATTAACTTAAAATACTAAAAAACGAATGAAAGTATGACCAAACATTTTTTTTTTTTGAATGTTTGGTCATACTTTCAATTGCGGTAATTATGTATTCATAGCTCGCATTCTCTTTCTTCGTACAAAAAGCCAAACAAAAAATTTAAAAAAAAAATTAAGAATACTAAAAGTTGCATGCCACGGCGAGATATAATCAAGCTGTGATGGATTTAGGGCCCACTATCATGGTCCCAGGCTTATGGTCCAACTTCAGATGAGGTCCGATCAAAACAAAACTTCAGATGCGATTTTGTGAAAGTGGAAGATCATTAATTCCATGAACTGACCGTCTAACCCAAATATCATGTCGCCCTAACTGACCGTCTAGCCCAAATCACTTATTATATTTAATGGTAGCAATCAAATCACTTCGTCTTGGGTATTAATTAACTGCTACTAAATCACTTCTTTAGGTTGCAAGGTCAGGCCCAATCTTGAAGAAGTGGACGATTTCCACTCCATTCGGCCCAGAACATTGGTTCTTCCCGACTCAAAACATTAACAGGAACGAATGACATCACGACGGGCTATTGTGTTTGTGTGTGTCTCTCACAGAAAAGTCCAGTAAAAGAATTCTGTAATTGGTCCTACCGTGTTTTGATTGGGCCACATTTTTGTGATAAAACCGGTTTTGGGGGGGGGGGGGGGGGGGCTGCAGTTAACGCCTGTGACGGGAGGCACTGTTTTTTTTTTTTTTAATGAAATGGGAATTAATAAATATTTCCAAGGAATAAGAGAATTCATAGATTTCAGAGGGGGTAGGATGCGGGAGATTACATCATCATTTACTACCCTGCTTTTTATCACAACCACACGTTTAGTAATAGTAACTTAATCAGCATCAACGTTGTTATCAAAAGAATTAATAGTTTCATTTACAGCAATGATGATAAGGCGGCTACTATAGAGAGCAAGAGTAAGAGTTGTTGGGTTCTCTAAACATATAAGTTTAGTGTGCCTAAACTCTAAATCTGGGTTTGATGCCCAAATTAACCCAGCGAGGCCTAGAAGTAGCAAACACTAGTATAGTATAGTAGTGCATAAAATTATTTTGTCCTTTTCCGAAAGAAAAAAAAAAAGTGTAATTAGTTTAGAGTCGCTTTCTTTCACATGCAATTCTTCAATTGCATGATAATTAATAATATGTATCCATATTCCATTTATTTTTATTCTTAATAAGGGCTGCTGGGGTTGCCTATATAAACGGGCAATATTTTCTTACCATTACACTACAATAGCTAGCGAGTACTTAAAAGTGAAAGTAAAAAAAAAAAAAAATGAAGAGTATCATTTTTCTCATTCTGCTCAGTTGCTGCCTGAGCAGTACTCATGTACAAGGTGGCAGAGGCAAAGTACGAAGAAGTCCCCCTCCCCCTCTCCGCCACAATGCACCTGTTGGATACTCGCTAGCCATGTTCTGGCCACCATCATACTGCACCGACGGCAAGCACCTGTGTAAAGCCCCCATCCCGGAGTATTTTACTATTCATGGGTTGTGGGAGGAATACAAGGGTCTCGCCAAACATGAGTACCACCCCAAGCCTATTGACCTCAATTTTTTTTGGTGAACAAAAGTTTAGGTTGAGAGGAGGCTCCTCCAGTCCAGGGCCAGGGCAAATTACCGGGCTCAACGAACGCTTACAGTGGTATTTACAGATTACCCACAAAGAGAGACGGTCGGTTGGGTTCGAACTCTCAACCTAATGGGAGTGCTTACTGAACCTCAACCAACTAAGCCAACCCTCGTTGCCTATTGACATCAATTTGTGGGTATGTATTGTTATTATTTTTTAATATATATATATAATATAATTAATATATATAGTTGAGCATGCCATTCATATTTTGTTTTTTTTTTTAATTTAATTACATATATATTTTTTTTTTGTTAAGTAAAGGAAATACCGAGGAGCGTCTGAACCAAGTGTGGCCAAATCTTGAAAAGAACAAAGGCAATATGAATTTTTGGAGGCATGAATGGGACGACCATGGGAAGTACCAGCCGAAGGATCCTTCCAACTATTTTCTGGCGGCTTGGGCTCTGTCCAGACAACACAATCTCAAACAGATTTTGGAATCTTCAGGTAAGAGTTAGCTTGAATTATTAGCATAAAAAAAAAAGAAGAAAAGAAAGAGTTAGCTTGAATTTGGTTTCAATGAATTCTTAGCATAAAAAAACAGTTCCCGTAGCAATCATATAGCAGCTAATAAACAGTTCAAGCAAACAACAAATTCATACATAGCATTACAGGCACATATCCAAGGTTATCCATCCTCACCTTAGCCGATATCAAGTTTGGAACTGTCCAACTGACTCCACGTCCGGCTCCTCAGGTATCAGCTCGTTATCAACTCCTATATCAAACAAATAATATGCACATATAAGATGGTATGCTCATGCTTGACTTTTACTATAATCCGTAAAAAGAAATAACTAACGCGCTAACTCGGTACTTCCCTGGGTTATTATTTATTCCTAATTTCCGGATATTATTCCGGTACAATACCTACTATGTATTACTCTTCCCTAAATTATTTCTCTCAAAATTATTATAACTCACTATGTATATATATTCTCCAATTACTTCCCTCTTAACAATTATTTTATATCCTATTCTTTTTTTCCCAAAATTAATTTTCCCTTATACCATATACTTCTCCAAAGTTTATATTTTCCATTAGCTCCATATTTATATTTTCCTAAGATCTCCAAAATATTATTTTCACAATTTATTATTTTTTTAATTCCAGGTTTATTTCTCAAAATTATATTTTCTTCTTCTTCTTTTTTTTTTTTATTTATTTTTCGGACTGGGCCAAGTCCAATCTCAAACCCAAGTGTCTAGCCCAAATCGTTCCAAGCCCAACACCCTAGACCAAAAACCCAAGCCCACTAGCCCTTAACAGCCCAACCCATCTTGCCCAATTTAACTATCTAGCCCACACCCAATCCCAAGGCCCAAGGCCCATAGTCCTAGCCCTAAACTCTCCCCAGATCCACTTCCCTCTCGCAGGTCGTCCCGACCCGTGACCCAACTAAACGGGTCGCGGTTCCTCACCTCCAAAACCGGGCGGCGCGACGGCTGAAGCAGGGAGCGAGGCAGGCGACGGCGAAGGCTGCACGGAAGAGGAGGGCGCGGCATCGTTGCGCGTCCAGCTGCGGCGAGCGGCGGCGGTAGAAGGAGGCAGCGGCGTCGAATCCAAACGAGCTGGTCGTCGGGTCCCCGGCGGCTGGCGGCGCGTCAGGAGGTGCAACCGGGCGGCAGAGGCTGGGTTTTGACGGCGGCGGCACGGGGAGTGTGATGGGAGGGGTGGTGTCGCGTGTGGCCGCTCTGTTCTCTTACGCGTGAACAGTAGCGAGGGAAGGTTGAAGAGGAAGGTGACGGGTTGGCGTGAT
>JAKUCV010002502.1:87162-107094 GCA_028386065.3 Turnera subulata | reverse complement strand
TTTACTTCAAGGATTGAATCAACTTATCAAGTAAGTTTTTACTTGTGGCGTTATTTCAATTCTTTCATACTCTTTGTTACCAATTCCTTGCTGTTTTGGGGGTGAAGAGTTCTATCCCGGTTGATTGAATTTGGGGTCGGGGACAAACATTGATTCGGAGGTGATTCTAGCTTAGTTCTAGGATTGTTGCCGTATCAGAGATGATTTAATCTTAGGATAAAATTATATATTAAGGTCTAATGCACAAAAATATATTGCTTGGTCTTTCTTATTTATTTTCAACCCAATTATTTTTATTTTCCTTTTTGTTTCAATTTTATTTTATTATTTCTATGTGATTTGTTTCCATACAAACACACACTATCACAAGGCATACAATTGTTCTTCAATTGCACAAGGTTTCGCCCCAACACGGATGGGTGCCTACCACCTTCCCATCCATGACGAACCCCCGAGCCCAATATCTTTGGTTCGCTAATCTGTTGCCTTAAAAGGAGTCATTGGGATTCAAGAATGGTTTTTCCCTAATTTTGTCCTTTAATAAAATTCGAGTGGCGACTCCAAAGATATTGAGTGATGGTTAAGAAGAAGGCGTAAAGGAATAGGTGAGGAGGCCCATGTGATTTTAGGTCGAGTCCTCACAGCTGGTGACTCCGCTGGGGACGTAGAGGGTTTAAGAAATTTTGTGCAATCGTTGAATGTTGTATGCCTTTTTACGTGTCATCATAAGTGCCTTGCATTCATGACGATTGATGTGAAGCCTCTACCATACAAGGGCGAGGGAATTCGAGTCTGCTACAATGCTTTCCTTAAGTGATAATGGCTTGAGTGAACCCGTTTCAAGATGCTTAGCAATGATGTTGACTAATGGGCCTTGGACCTCACACAATATCCATTATCACATGTGAGTACGTCAAACTATTCCCCAGCAGCAATGTTTAGCCCCCAAGCAGCTGCATACCCTGAGCATCTCATGCATAATGAATCAATAAGCTGTACGTGCATTTGGGTGATTATTGTTGTGACTTCAAGTAAATATGAATAGTGTGCCCTTTTCAGTTTTACATACCCAAAAACCAACAAAAAAAATGAGTGTCGAGAGAACCCTTAGGTTTCTGTAACCTTCACACTTGTCTTCCCAAATGCTAGAGCAAGATGAGTGAGGAAGACGGTGCTAAGATAAATGTGGCTGAGGAATTCTTGGACTTACTGAAAGATCCGAATGTCAGGGATGCGTTGCTGGCTCTGAAGAAAGGGAAGATGGTGCTCCCTGGGAGTGATGGGGGGCAAGCCTCAAAACCAGGCATTGAGGATAATGTGGTAATAATCCAAGATGATGATTGATGCGTTTTATTTACACGTGACTTTTTCAAATTTATAATTCTTGATCAATTCACAACATGACACTGTAAGTTTCCGTAATCAATATGACATTCATATAGAGCGAAGAACGTGCAGCGGAAACACGGAAACTAAACCAAGAGCTAAGTGAAGCATGCATAAACCGTATAACAAAATTTACGTACCTTGTTCGGTTGAGGTCTTTCACCCAACTGTAGAGCCGAATCAGTTAGAGCCAGACAAAAGCCTCGCCCCTCTACGGTATCCACACGAACCGTGATCAAGGTGGAGTCGTCACACGATCCAACTTCCGAGCACTCCCGGTCTGGGTGCTAGCAGCAGAAAACGGGAGCTTGTGTTTGTTGTGGAGTTTAATGCTTCTTTCTTTCTCAAAGAAGAAGTGTATGTGCGAAAACTCTCAAGAGCTCACAAGACCCTCTCAAGAACTTAGAATAGAAAGAGAGGAAGAGAGTGATCAGATCACTCAATCCACACATCAAAGGCTAGTTGTGTTTTTAGTCTTCTTCCTTCTCTCTTTCTCAAAGAAGAAGAAGAAGGATGGTGTGTTTTGAACTTAAGACATTCTTAAGCTTCCTTGTGTGTGTCTAACGTTTTTCTCACAAACCCAAGGTCTGAAAAACTCAAGCAAGAAGAGAGAGAGCACACAAAAACTGATCACACTTAAAAAACACACATAGCATTAGTTTAAGAAGACTAATGGCCAACAAGGTGACCCAAAAGTAGCATGATAATGACAATCACTATCATGTGTCTTCCACTAATGCTAAAATACTTAATCAACACAACTCAGCACTTAAAGGGGCTAATTATGCTGACATTCAGCAAACCAACCACCCAAAAACGACCCTGGTTCAACCATGGTCCAACTACGGTCCAACCACACCCCGGTCGAACCATGGTCCAACCACGGTTCAACCACCTGCTCGAATCAACGGTTCTATGTGTGTGACCCTGTAGGCACTTGTAACGTCCGGCAATAATTGTAAAATCTCATTTTACAATTATAAGCAAAGAGCAGCGTCTAGCAACACATCATTGCTACCCGAACGACAAGATCAGTACTGATTCTCTATGCCTCGGAACATGTCATCGTCCTTTCGTCTCATTATCAGATTAAACCGAGACATGGAATATGTCAATCTCGTATATGTTTAATCTTGGTTTCTTGATCCTTGAGTTAACTGTGTAAAACGGATACCAATGATATCACCATATCATAATCTGAACATGGCCGTGCATTTACAGTTCGACTCTATCAAGAAACCATCCGATAATATACCCGTTATATAGGTCGGACGAATCCCCTCTTGACTCATCAAAACCCACTATATAATCATCATATACCCAATGATTACCCTTATGTCCACCCAGTTACGGATGACTAGGAATAATATCAAAGTACATGACTCATATGTTGGGAACCTTGATGATCTCAGGTCGGAGGACAATTACATCTATAAGAACCACTAATGACATACATATAACGTTCCATGTAGGGTTCTTATGTGGGTCGGTCCAGTCCACAAGTTCTCCAACTTGTACCCGTATCTAGAATTCTTATCACATATGCAATTCTCAACATACGCTAGTCTTAATTTATTATTACAACCCATCCGTAATAATAATCGACTAGGGACATTTAAGAATATGAAATATTCTAGGGTTATAAGTTTGTGCAAGCGTTTATCTCACCAAGTGGAGACATAAGATAGTGCAAGTGATGGCCTACCCCCTTTGGCCCATCACCCACTAAATCATGTCTTAGACAAGATAATGTTGCTCCCATCTTTCTTTCCAGCACAACACACACAACATTCCACTCAAGTCAGATCAATAATTATTGATCCAAAACCGGCCCTGGTTCAACCATGGTCCAACCACGGTCTAACCACACCCGGTCCAACCATGGTCCAACCACGGTTCGACCATCTGCTCGAATCATCGGTTCTATGTGTGTGACCCTGTAGGCACTCATAACGTCCGGCAATGATTGTAAAATCTCATTTTACAATCATAAACAAGGAGCGGCGTCTAGCAACACATCATTGCTACCCGAACGACAAGATCAGAACTGATTCACTATGCCTCGGAATATGTCATCGTCCCTTCGTCCCATTAACAAGATTAGACCGAGACATGGAAACGTCAATCTCGTATATGTCTAATCTCGGTTTCTTGACCTCGAGTTAACTGTATAAAACGGATACCCGTGATGTCATCATATCACCCTATCCGAGCATGGCCATGCATTTTAACAGTTCAACTCTATCAAGAAACCTACTCGATAATATACCCGTTATATAGGTCAGACGAATCCCCTCTTGATCAATCAAAACCCACTACATACTCGTCATATACCCGAGGATGACTAGGAATAATATCAAAGTACATGATTCATATGTTGGATACCTTGATGATCTCAGGTCGGAGGACAATACATCTATAAGAAATGCTATCGACATACATATAACGTTCCATGTAGCGTTCTTATGTGGGTCGGTCCGGTCAACAAGATCCCCATCTTGTACCCGTATGTAGAATTTGTAACTCATACAATCCTCAACATACGCTAGTCTTATTTTATTATTACAACCCAACCATAATAATAAACGACTAGGGACCTTTAAGAATATACATATCAAATACATATACACTAGGGTTATATATATGTGCAAGGGATTATCTCATAATCATATATATAGGTATAACCTTAAATATGTATACATGAATACATTCATCTATAGATTGGCTTTTGGGCATATTACTAACAGATCTTTGGTATCCACTGCAGAGGTTTGTGCTAGATGGAGGAACGATTGAGCTTTGTGTACTCAATTTAAAGGCACAAGTGAGGATATTTAAACCTGGAGATTGGGTTTGGGTGCATCTCAAGAAGCTCAAGCAATGGAATTCTAAGAATGATCTTGAAGGAGGTGGACCATTCCAAGTGATGAAGTGCATTAACGACAAATCTTACAAGCTTGGTTCACAAGGTGAGCGTAGTGACCATACTACTTTCAATATTACTGAATTTCCTCCTATTGATTTTTTTGGTATCAGTTCAAGGACGAATCGTTTTGAGGAGGGAGGGAATGATGCAAATTACCTAAGCAAGCTTGGAGACTTGAAGAATGGTGCATGCAAAGGCTACATTGGAGGCATCAAAGAGGAGCATGGTGGCAAAGACAAGCTTGGACATGGCAAGCTCACATTCAAAATCAACTCCAAGATTCGATCTTACAAGAAATTCAAGAAGAGAAGGAGATCAATGCAAAGGATGAGAAGAACACATGCAGAAATTCCCAGAGCATGCAGTCTCGGAAATAAATTCATATCTTGAGCTCTACAACTCGGATTGCTGTGATCTTGGACTCACTAGAAAGATAAGATGAAGACCTACAACTTTGACGTTGAGGTTAGAAGCTGAATCTGCCGTTATCCTATTTCAAATTTCACTTGAAGTTGACAGACAGATTATGTGTGAAAATTCAGTATTGTTTTTATTATTATTTGGGTCAAGTCCATGTAATTGCGATAATTAATGTGGGTTTTAGTTATTTCTGTAAGGGTTTATTTAAGTTCAATGTGATGTTGGATTAAAAAACAAAACCTAGTCCAATAGGGTTAGCTAGAATTCGGCCTAGGGTAGGTTTAGGAGTCAAAATCCAATTTGACTTGGATTAGGGAATGGTAGCCGACCTAGGTTTAGAAAACTAGTATAAATAGGTTCTTTTTATTTGTAAATTTCTTTAGACATTGATTTATTGATAACAAAAGTTTCTCTTTTGAGAGTTCTTCAAGTTTGAGTGATTCAAACAACCTTTGCGTGCTGATTCTCTTGATTTATATTAGGGATTTAGATTTACTTATCAGGTTTATTTATTCTGTGGCATGATTCTATTTTCTTGGTACTAATTCTTTTATTCTTGCTGATTAGGATTTCAGAGTTGGCACCATCCTTGTGCTGTTAAAGCTTTCTTGTTTCTTTTCTTGTTGATTGGAGGAGGAATAGGGGTTGAAGATTTCTTTAGTTTGATTGAGATTGAAGGTCGGGACCACAATCTGATCTGTGGGAATTCTAGTGCTGATTTTAGGGTTTCTGCCGTATCAAGACCACAGACCGAATAGCTAAGTATGGGTAGAATGATGACCAAGAGTTGGGAAAGGCGGTGTAGCTGCTTTTTAGAGTCTAGAGATTGAGTCGAGTCAAAAGGGGCAATAGCTATATTCTGTGTCCAGCAATCAATAGTGTCATTGTTTATATTTTGATTTTCACATAAGAAATAAAATTTTGATTTCCTTATCTTAGGGTATATGTGGAAAATTTTGCATGACTTCATTATGTTCCATTGGATCAATCGAGGGGACCGTAAAACAAACTGCGAAGACCTGATTCTGTGGATCTAGTCCCAAACACCTACCTTAACCCACTTCCCAAACACTTGTTAACACAGACCTTCGAACACATACCCGATTTGACCTTTAAACATGTGTCCAACCCATCGTCCATTCTGATCCCATCATACCCCACCATGAACACTTCTCTAGAGAAATTGCTTCCCAAAAGTAAACCTAGTTTCTAAAGGTGATGCAGACAAGGGTGCACCAAGCACAGGAAGAGGAGATAATGGCAAATTAGTTAAGCTTCAAGGATCAATTGCCAAGGGGTTCTCAAGACTATTCAAGGATCACATGCTGCCAAATATATATGCTCGAAACTATCACTCCCCTTGAAGAGAAAATGAAAAAAAAAGTAAAAAAAAGAGGAAAAAGAGGAAAAACAAGGAAAGGGAGGTGACTCTTAGTGCTTGAATATTTCATCATCCATTTCATGAAATTGGGAAGAAGAAGTCGTAATGGATAAGACAAGTGTTCCCTTGCCAAAAACCATTCTACCTAACACCCTTTTCCACAAAACACCATCATCTCAAACCCGACACCACATCCACAGATACGTAGGTAATCCGGCAACGAGCTAGGTCTATTAATTTTTGGTTCCCAGATTGATTCGATGGAAAGATTGGGGTCATTGCTAGATACGCATGCCACACTGTTGATTGTATTCGGGCCTATTTTGTAGTCATAAGGCCTCTCTTTTGGACTTGTATTTCATGAAATTGTAGACTTCAGTGAAGTCCGTCTCTCTTCAGAAACTCATTTTGAATCTGGTCATCATAAAGTACATCTCTCCAATGGTCTCTTAGACATGTGATTCCTTGTTTCTCTCATTGATGTTTTTTTTTTTTTTTTTTTGGTTCTCATTGATGTTGATAGCATACCTTCTCAATGATCATTCGAGTGACACCCAGCCTGAGCGGTCTTCATCTTGCCTAAGCTTTGTGATCTCAGTATTCTGAGCCTTTGGTTTCTATTTCCACGAAGAGAAAAGGAAAAAGAAAAAAAAGGGAAAAAAGAGTTTGCTAGGTTGAAAACCCGAAAGGGCGGCCTAGGCAAAAGTTAGGACAAACTTGCTAGGTTGAAAACCCACATGGGCAGCCTAGGAAAAAGTTAAGGCTAAAAGAGAAGTGGGGGTAGTAGCCAATGACAAGGGGAATCCACATGGTAGATGACATCGCCTTGGAGACGATTCCTCTCAATAAAGACGAAACTACTTGGGTAGCCATACGCAATCACCTGGGCACATCGCCTCCATCTATTTTTCGAAGAGGTATTCACTCATCCATCCATCTTGCCTTGACTAGATAATTCTATTTCCATCCAAACCCTTAAACAAGGAATGTCCACCGTGGGGTCCTAGCTAAAATTTGAAATGATCGAGTTCATAGTCATTGGGAACCCTTCTCTTTGAAACTTTAGTGATTTTGATAGGATAACTCGCTTTTTCTCTAATCGCTTAACTTTCACCTTTGCTCGAATCGTTTCCATTGCTCATGCATAATACTAGGGGCACTTACATTCAAATGCACTACGTCTAGATAGAAAGTACACACATCCAAACATACATGTAGAAGTAGATGGCATTTGCATCCAAGGGGAAAGGGGAGACAGAAAGAGAGGAAAAGAGGAGAGAAAGAGGAGAAGAAAGAGAAGAAAAGAGAAGAGGGATAACAGGGGATAAAGAGAGAAGACAAGAGAAGAGGGAGAAAGGGAGATAGAGAAAGGGGAAATCGAAAGAGAGGAGGAAGAGCGAGAGACAGAGAAATAAGAGAAACGAGAAGAGAGAAAACGAGATAAAGAGAGGGAGAAGAGGGAAGAGGAAAAGGGGAAAATATGTCATAAGCATTTGCATAAAAAAAAAAACATGTAGAAACTAGGGGCACCCTCATTCATTGAAAAGATAAACACATTGTAGACATGCTCATGCATCACTTACATGTAGAACATAGATCCATTGAGGAGGTAGAATTGGTTCAGGGTTAAAGATCAACAAAGGTGAGAACATCATAAATTCATCACTTGATGTAAACTTACATTTCCTAGGGTTGATGACTAGAGGGGCATGGCATGTCCGAATCTTTAGAAGACTTTGTCTGTAGAATAACGGGCATGTCATGCCCTCACCTAAGGTGTAGACATTATGATCACCTATAGACTCTAGGGGCACGGTGCCCCCCAGCTTTTGATTGATGTTGGGCATTGTCAATGAGTTGTAATGCCCAGTTTTTTTTTGTGAAATGATGTAAGGGGTATGCTACCCTACTCTGAATAATTGACTTCCAAGGGCATGACAAGCCCATTTTTATGACTTTGGTTTGACGGTGGGACTGGGACACCCGAGTTGATTGTGGGCTAAGGGCATACTAGACCACAACTAGATGATGCTAGGGGCATCACGCCCCACCTCGAGAATTTCAAACCAGGGGCATGATGTGTCTGCATTTAGGCAAGGGGCAAGACACACCCATCACTTTCAAACCCACTAGAGAACCCGACGGCAAGAGATACGTGAGACACAGACAGCCCAACAAACCCAATTAGATGACATATAGGCATGTGATCCAGACTACCCAAACTGTGAGATGAGGGAAACCAGACATGAGGAACCAGATGAGAGAAAACCTTGAGGGAGTCCAGATATGAGGGGATCCAAATGAGAATGAACCATGAGAGAAGGGAAACCAGATATGAGGGAACCTAGATGAGAGAAAAATTTGAGGGGAGTGAGACAAAACAGACATGAGGGAACCTAAATGAGAATGAACTTTGGGGGGAAGGGGGGAGGGGGGGTGAGACAAACCAGACATGAGGGAACCCGGATGAGAGAAAACCATGAGGGAGTCCAGATTTGAGGGGATCCAGATAAGAATGATTTGTGAGTGGAGCGAGGCAAACCAGATATGAGGGGAACCAAGAGGGGAACAAACCAAAGCCGAGACCCAGTTCTCTCAAACCATAAGATGAGGGAGTCCAGATATGAGGGAAACCAGGGGAGAATCGAACTAGAAATGAGGGTATCTAGGTGTGAGGGAAAACAGGAGAGAATCAAACCAAGGAGGACGATAAAATTCCTAGTTAGCGAAGATGAGAGAATTCTTTGTTGACTACCCGATGGATGAGATGATTCTATCACAAATACGCCGAGTACCCTAGGGAGGATGATAAAACCCCTAGTTAGCAAAGATGAGAAGATTCTTTGTTGACGACCCGATAGATGAAATGACTCTATCACAAAAACACAGAGTACCCCCAGGAAGGACGGTAAAATTCCTAGTTAGCAAAGATGAGATGATTCTTTGTTGACGACCCGATAGGTGAGAAGGTTACATCACAAACACACTGAGTACCCCAAGGAGGACGATAAAATCCCTAGCTGGGAAAGATGAGATGATTTTTTGTTGATGACTTGATAGATGAGATGATTCTATCACAAACAGACCGAGTCCTTTAAGAAGGGCGATAAATCCTAAAAACCTTGGGATGAGATGAATCCCAAAACCATGGGATGAGATGATTCCCGACAACCAACAACCTTCGGATGAGACGATTCCTGAAGTGGAGCACGGGGTGTTCCAACCATTGACACACACCTCTTACATCAAACCATTCGAATTTGGTTGTTCCTCTCTTGCGTTGTTTTGTCCTTAGTTTTTTAAGGACTCATCAACGAGGGGCATCTGTGAACACTCAAATTTGACCAGCAAACATTCTGCTAATTTGGATTTTGGACATGCTTGAACCTTAGGATTATTGAGATAATTTGGTCTTGGGTTAGGGCATGACAAGAATTTAAGTTAGTAGAATAAATATATTTTGGTAAATTTAATTATGTGTTTGAACTCTAGGATTAATGAGATGATTTAATCCTAGGATAAAAATATGTTAAGGTCTAAATGCACTAAAATATATTATATTTCATTGCTTGGGCTTTCTTATTCATTTTTCAACCTAGTTATATTGAGATGATTTATTTTTGGGTTATGATTGAATTTAGAAGCCCAAGTTAATGAGATATGATTCTTCCAGTGTTGAATAGCCCATAAACACATTATTCGCAGATCAATTTTAGCTCTGATTTTCGCGGAAAATCAGAGTTAAATCATCTTTTAATGGTAAATGTGTTTTTTGTATGATTTGTGCATAAAATGGGGATTTAATGTGTAATCAATCAATTAGGAGATGATTAGGGGGAGTGCTAATCAAGAAAAAAAGTGATTCTAGGTTGATTAGGGCTTAATTACGCGGTGGAATCAAATCAGGGAGGAATTAGGGGAAACCGGGGGCAAAAAAGGAAAGAATGGGGCGACACGGGGGGTGCCGGGCGGCCATGGCGGGAAGACCGCCAGGTCTAGGCGGCCATCCACTGATGACCGGCGGGCCTGGCGGCCATCCAGCCAATGACCGTCGGCCATGGCGGTCATGGTGCCCAGAAATCCGATTTTTCCCCGATTTTCGCCCCTAATTTGATTCTACACAGTTTTGGCCCAGATTTTTGGCTGAGACCTCGGTCATTAAGTAGGTCCACGCCCCTACACTCCCCAGAATACTATAAAATAGGACCTCCCACTCACATTTCAAGAGATCAATCTCTCATTACAAACACACCCCCATAAGCTTTGTTGCTTAGAGAAACTCTATTTCTCCAAGCCTAGAAATCTTTTTATAGGCAGAAACTCTGGAGGAATTCCATGGAAAAACATCAAGAAGAAAGCCAGTCAGCAAGAGAAGATCAAGAGGGTGAAGCAATCAAAAGCAATCTGGGGCCAAGAAAGTGGGGAATCCGAATAGAAGGACCTGAATCGAGCAGTCTCAGAAAATAATTTATATCTCGAGTTCTAGAAGTTAGATTGCTGCGATCTTAGACTCTCTAGAAAGCTAAGAGGGAGATATAAAACTTTGTTGTTCAGAATAGAAGCTGAATCG
Source organism: Turnera subulata (assembly GCA_028386065.3). Classification (NCBI taxonomy): domain Eukaryota; kingdom Viridiplantae; phylum Streptophyta; class Magnoliopsida; order Malpighiales; family Passifloraceae; genus Turnera; species Turnera subulata. The sequence goes on along the minus strand of JAKUCV010002502.1, from coordinate 96,411 downwards.
TCCATTTTCATTGTCCAAAATCCAGTAGAAGACGACTTATAGATTCTGTTCAACAATCGAGATAGGTGCTCTAATCCCTTCTGATTATGAATCTTATCGATTGCTATTTGCTGATAATGTGGTAATGCTGAATGATGATTTTATTGATGATGTGAGTGTTGTGATGCCATGAGAAGAACTACGTGGGATTTGAACCCGGTCGCAGGGGTATGTAGGTGGTTTCTAGTGGTGGAAACTCAAGCCCTATTGTTTTTATTTTTCCCTTTGTTTCAATTCAATTTTGTTATTTTATGTGACTTGTTTTCACACAATACACACAATTCTACAAAGTATACATATGTTCTTCAATTGCACAAAGTTTCGCCCCAACACAGATTGGTGCCTAACACCTTCCCATCCTTGACGAACCCCCAGGCCCAATATCTTTGGTTCGCTAATCGGTTAGTTTAAATCTAGTCATTAGAATTCAAGAACGGTTTTTTTTTGGAATTTTGTCCTTTAATAAATTTGGGTGGCGACCCCAAATATATTGGGTGTTGGTTAAGAAGATGGTGTAAGGAATAGGTGAAGAGGCCCAAGTGATTTTGGATCGGGTCTTTACAGCATCGCAAGTAGAAAAAACAAGGGAGAATGTTAGATTTAAACCAGGCTTCCTTGTACAAAAGTAGAAACAAACTTTTCTTTTCCTCATAATCAACCCACTCAGCTCTCTCATTTGAGCCTTTTAACATAATTTCTTTTGAGGGTTCTTGTATCTTGTTTCTCCTCTCATTCTCAGCTTTCTCTTTCTTTTCTTTCTCCTCAAATTCAACTTTTGAGCTTTCCTCTACTTTTGTAAGGCTCTCATCCTTCCTCTCTATCTCTCCTTTTGCAAGGCTCTCAGCCTTCCTCCGATACGGCAACACTACCAGAACAAAGCTAGATAGCACCTCCAAATCAATCAAAGTTTCCAAGATCAGCAACCAATTCAACCAAATTATGGTTTCAGCAAATACCTCTATCACCTTAAAACACAACAAAGGCGTTAAGCAACAATAGAGTAATAAAAGCTAGGAATCTTGAATACGCCACAAGCAAATCAATCACTTGATAAGTAAACACAATCCCTAAAATAAATAAGAGAGAAATCCATCTAACTTGCAAAACAAGGTTTAAGAGAACCTCCAACTTTATTAGCAAAATAGCTATCAATAAACAATATTCATCATCCCTCTAAAATATGAACCCAAGGGTCTTATTTATACTAGTCTAATACTAAACCCTAATGGACTTGGAATTGTAACTAAAATAATAAAACAAAATAAAACGACTTTATGTTACTATTCACGCGGATACTATTCACATGAACAGTAACCCTAACTCCAAAGTGGATTGGATTTGTAATTCCAATTCCCTAATGGACTAGGCTTTATAAATAAAAATAAACCCAACTTAAATAACTAAAGCCTAACAATTAATGGCCCAAATAATAAATAACACCAAGCCGAAATTATAATCCATAAATAATAAAATTTGGCTAAACTAAAATAATAAAAATAATTGATGTCGACATGGGCCCCACTTTCTCTAGCTAGATTGTCATTGTGGGTCCCACTCTTCTCCAAGCTTATTCTCCATCTCTTCTTGAATTTCTTGTGAGAACGAATCTTGGACATGATTCTAAAAGTGAGCTTGTGATGATGAACTTTGAGGTTGTTAGAATACATCCAAGTTCCTTGCTTGTCGTTATTGCTTCCTCCATTGTCGCCTTGGTGTGCATTATTCTTCCAATCTCTAAGCTTGCCTAGGTGATTTGCATCATCCTCTATAGCTCACCTTTTGCAAGGCTCTCAGCTTTCCTATCTTCCTCACGCTTTAGCAGTTTTTCGAACTCCTTCGTAATGTCAGCTCTTAGCTTTTTGGTGTCCTCTTCAAAGGTATCAACTTTTTTAGCTAGGTACTCCTTCTTGGTATGTTCTTCGTGATAGTTTCTTCCTTGCTCATTGTGTCCCAGTCTTTCTCTAGATTGGTCACGATGCCATGCTTCCACTCTACCTTTAATATGTAATTGATTTTCATTGATTTCTTCTGGAGACAATGGCCGAAGGAAAAATTTATGATCCCTCATGTATAATGAGTACCTATTCTTATCTTTATCAGGAGCCACTCTCTTATCAAATTGCCAGCGTCTACCGAGCAATAGATGGTTCTCATCCGTAGGCACAACATCACGCAACGCTTGGTCAAAATACCTCCCAATTGAAAATGAAAGAAGGACTTGTTTAGTTACCTTGATCTCTCTCATGTCATTCTTCCCTATTAGCCAATAAGGTCTAGGATGCTTCATAAACTCCAATCCTAGCATTTCCACAATATATATACTCACCATGTTGTGTATCTTCCCGCATCAACTTTCAAACTACAAACCTTCTCCTTCACATAACATCTAGTATAGAAGACAACCTTTTGAGCTTCGGGCATCTTCAACACAGTATCTACCTCTACTGTATCTTTGATGCAGACACTCAAAGAATAGCTGGCGAGTTGGTGTTGCCCACGGGTCCAATTACACGGGCTCGATCCAAGAAGATCAAAGATCAATTGCAACAACAAGTTCAAGCATTGCTCAATCTCGAGTTGCAAGAAGATCGAGTAATCAAGATGGAAGAAGAGCTTATGAAGAAACCCACATGCATCACTGTGTGGGAAGGAATAGAAGAGGCATAGAAGACAGTCGACCTCATTGGGCCACACTTGGGCCATGTCAACTGTTATTGTTAAATTGGGGGCCAAATTCTCTTTGTTGCTTTTATTATTTTTGTTGGGTTATTAATGGTCCAATTAATGGGCTGAAACTATATTTTATTTTGGGTTTATTTTGTTGGATTTTAATTAGTCCAATTTGTTGTTGGATAAAAAGTCAAATCCTAGTCCATTAGGGTTAGTGTGGCCGACTTGGCCTTAGGGTTAGGGAGGCTACTCCAAAGTCGGCAAGGGATTGCTTTGTAGCCGACTTGGGAGCTCTGTAAATACGACCTTTATGCTTTGTTTTTAGACACATTATTGGAGAAATAAAAAGTTTAGAAAAGCTTGAATAATCTCACATCAAGAGAGGAATCTCTTTGCTTGTTTTTATATTAGGGATTTGCTAATAATTGCAGGTAGTGATATTTGCTATTGTGATTCATATTCCTTTGTGCTTTTGTTTCTTTGTTGTCTAGCACCGAGAGATTAGGAGGTGGAGGGACTATCGCGTCCATCTGTTGTCTAGCACGAATTGTTAGGAGGTGAAGAACAATGGTGCATAAAGCATGCACGATTGGTGGTGATTTGAGATCGGGACAATCTTCGATACGAAGGTGCTTCTAGGGCCGGCTAGGTGCATTGTCGTATCAATTTTGGTAGCAGAGCTCAGGTTATTAAATCAATCAATTCTCTGTGATTATTGTTTATTATTCTACTGAATTTTATTATATATAAAAAAAATAAAAAAATCGACTAAACCCTAAATTAATTAGTCGATTTGTGGAATTGTTTTATTGAGTGTTTCTTGAAATTTCGGCAGCAAATTAAAATAAAAAAAAAAGAAAGAGAAGAATTCGGTTGATTTGTTGATAACCAAATTGTTTTTGCAGGAGTTCGGTAAAAATTCCAACCCGAATTGAATCTTAAGTTTTTCTTTCAGTTTGTTGTGTTGATAGCTGATTTCTTGCATTGGGTGATATTGTTTCATATTGCTCGATTGACCATAAATCTACACATACAAATTGTTCTCCTTATGTGTGTTTTCTATTCTAGAATTGAGTTAATCTTGCCTCTAGTTTCGTGAAGTTTGTCATTTCTTGTTAGGAACTTCATTGATTCTATTGAATACGTGGCAATTTGTTATTATCTGTGATTTATTTCTGGATCCTAACAAATAAAAACCTAGCAAGGGACAGGAGAGTGAGTGAAACACAAGAGAGAGTGAATGAAACACAAGAGAGGGTGAGGTTATTTTCAGGCAGATGTCGCAGACACCAAAAAGCCAGGACTCGGAGAGCAGCAGGCAGGACGAGCAAGGGAAGTCCTTACAATGGAGGGCATTAAGAGATGAGGTAGTCCGTCTCAACAACAAATTGCTCGACAAATCCGACGAGCTAGCCGAGTTCTGGCACACACATAGAGACGACATGGCGGAGCTGTAACGCCTACTTGCAGGGTTGGCTGTCCAGGGAGAGCAGCCACCACCACGACAGCAGCAGCAGCGGCAGCCCCTTCCACGCCAACACCAGCAACAACCGCCATTAGTCGAGGAACCAAGGCAGCGAGACGAACCGCAGCCAAGGGGCGAGATACTTGAGCCTCGGGAGCAAGCTGAACCTCAGAGGCGTTTGGAAGGCGAGTTTTAAGAAGAAGTTTAGGAAAAGGAAGAGTGGCAGCCACGTCACCAAGGCTATGGACGAGGTGGCAGAATGTCGAGAGGAAGAGGAGGTTATCAGAATTGAAATTATGGAAGGACAATGAATGGGAGCCATTAAACAACGTCGATGCCAACATGAACAACATCAAGATCAAGATACCTTATTTTTAAAGAAGAGGAGATGCAGACGCCTACAATGAATGGGAGCAATGTAAGGTGGAATAGAGATAGGAGCAACTCCTGGTACCAAGTCCACTGTGTACTCAACCTCTCGCTCCGGAGGTAAACATGGTAACTCGTCAGGAAAAACATCTGGAAACTCCCTCACTATTGGGATATCCTCCAAACACTGCACTAGTACCGTAGAGTCCACCACATGGGCTAGGAACACATCACATCCTTCCCGAATCATCCTAAAAGCCTACATAGCTGATATACAACAAAGCAGAAAGAGCTCTCCGCTCCACAACAAACACCATTCTGCGCCCTAAAAGAGAACACAAAGCCACTTCCTTAGCTCGGCAATCTACCACTGCTTGGTGTCTAGACAACCAATCCATGCCAAAAACTACATCAAACTCACTCAAATCCATAACACTAAGATCAGTGGGAAAACACTCACCATCATACTCAACGGATACATTCCAACATACCCGATCCACGCTAACTATACTACCCGTAGGTAACCGAACTCTCAAAGGTCTACCTAGGTCATCATCATCACAATCATGTCTAGTCATGTATGCACGTGAAATAAAGGAATGTGTAGAGCGTAGATCAACCAAAGCATGTGCACGATGACCAAAAACCATAAATATACCTGCAATGACCTCTGGAGCATCAGTAGCCTCCTCTCTGGTGATGGCATAAACTCGAGGTGTAGCTGCCTGCTTCGCTCCACCTCTGCCCCAAGATCCATTACCACGACCACGACCTCTATAAACATTGCCTCTGCCTGAGCCCGAAGCTACAGAACTCTGAACTATGTACTGAGATCCACCACTAGACTTCTCAGGACAATTGGGCCTGATGTGCCCGAACTTCCCACAACCCCAGCACTTGAGTGGAGGGCGCTTTGAAACATCCTGTCCACGAGAGACATCCTGATGCGACTGACCACCCGATGATCTACCTGATCCGCCTCGTTAGCCCCCTCCCCAATTCTTCTTAGACCCACGGAAAGAAGAACCACCTGAATAACCACCACTAGAAGCTGTATACTACCTCTTCGGCTGACTACCACTGTCTGTAAAAGACGAATCCTGCTTCTTTTGTCTAGCTGCTCGAGCCTGCTGTGCTGCCAAAAAGATCCTCTCCGTGTCCACTGCAGCCCCACAAACTACATCCCAAGTCTTGTGCCTCCCACTAGCCACAGGTTCCCCCACGGTGTGGCGTAGAGCATTCACAAACCGTCTGCACTTGGTCTCCTCATCTGGCACAAACTCCCTGGCATGGGAGAGGAGAGTGTTGTACCAAATCTGAAATGCAGTGACTGACTCATCATCCCCCTACCTGATATCAAGGAACTGCCTCTTCAACTCCTCCCGGTAACTGATAGAAAGCAACCCCTTGTAGAACCTCTCCTTGAAGTCTTCCCACGGCATCACCACTGGTTTAGGCATATTTTCCACCAGATCCTGCCAACATGTCAGAGCATAACCAGTGAACATGTGGGCCACATACTTTTCCCGAGACGCTGGCTGACATGTGAACTTTTTCATCACATTCTCCACCTGTCTGAACCAAACATCTGCCAGCTTCTCCACCTTGTCCTCGACCGAGAACTCACAAATCCCCGACTTGCTGATGTGCTTATAGCCACTCTCCAAACTACCCACCGTGGGATCTGTAGCAGGTACCGGTTGTGCCCCCTATTGATGCTGGTGAAACTGCTGAAACTGTTGCCACTGAAGAAAAGCCTGATACTGCTGCAGCATCGTAGGGTCCATACCAGGGGGTACTACATTCTGTTGCCCAGCTCCTGCAGCACCACCCCCTGCTGCATTGGCGTTCCACTGTCCAACAAGAACCTGTCCTCCTGCTGCATCGTCCTGCACCACGTTATCGTTCCCTTATCCAACGGGAATCTGCATCACCGACACATTGTCGGAACATGACTAGGGGCGTGCCCCTTGGGATTGTGCTGATCCTGGTGTTCCATGTCGACGCCTATATGAATGCAACTTGTCAAAAACAGTTTACAAAAACGACACAAAACTAGAACAGGCTTATGCACAACAATCACAACAGACACTTGTTTGAAAACCCAAAATACCTAAAGCCTGCTCCGCTACCAAGTTGAAACGACCGCATCCCAAAAACGACAATACAAAATATAAATAATTATAAAATGTCCATGGTGCAAACAAGAATATGGGGGTTCCCATTAAAGAGCATTTTATTGATATTGAATAATTGTGTACAATGGAGAAAATCGGGAGAGAAGAGAGGAGAAAGAGAGCCGAGAGAGAGAGATCGGGAAAAGTGGGAAAAGTCCCCCAAATATCTGGTTTTGGGGTCTTTATAGGGGTTCAGCTCAGCCACATGTCACTCCATGATTGGTCGTAGTTGGATTCCCTTTGGATAAGCTCGGATAGGCCGATGATGGTGGCTTTCCGGGCTCCAGGTCCTGAACCTCGTCTGTAGGTGAGCGGCCTCCAGGTGCTGAACTTTCTTTGAGGATCCTGGGCCTTGATCTGCTTTCCTTGGGCTGTCTATAGGGCCTGATCTTGAGGCCTTAATGCCGATCACGATCTTGGGTCCTACACGTCTTCGGGCCTGGCCTCGGTCACTGTTCATCGGGCCTACTTATGGGTTTATGCCCATTTACTCCAGTAGCTCCCCAAATGGTCGGGCTTGAAGGCTGGATCATTTGGATCATATGATACGCTTTGGCTGCCTCATTAAAACCTTACCAGGAAAAACCCGGCAGGATAAAAACCTGATGAAGGGAAAAGAGTGCAACGCACATTCTATTTTCTTCCTTGTGACGTTTGTTGATGTCACGGTAGTGTTACGATATGATTTTCCTTGGCCAGTTCACTATGTTGTTTTGGGAAACATTTGTCCTGCACTTTGCATTGGCTCAAATTCGCTGGCATGTCCTAGCTCCCAGTCTGCTTGGGCTTATTCGTTTCTAAGCTCCTCATGACCTCTTTCCATGACCTCTGCAGAATTTTGACTATCGCTGTTGTTTTTCTTTTCTACAACTTCGAGTTCGTTTGCTTCCATTCATCAGCCTTCTTGCTGAAGCTTCACTATCATGTTTGGCGCCTTCTTTGCGCTTTCCTTAGCTTTTCTTCAAGCCGTGTTGTGAACCTTATTTCCCCGAATTTGAAGTCGCTTTTTCGAGGATGATGACCTCGTTCCTTTTCAGCTTTTCCCATCCTTTTGTAGGTTTATCTTTGTGTTGAGGAGTTCCTACTTCTCATGATGCCCTTTTTCCATGATTAGGTCCTCCTGACGACCTTGTATCGTTCAGCTCCGGCTCCCTATATGGCTTTTATGAGTTCAACTTTCAGTACCTTGACATGGTCGAGTTCTTGGTTCCTATGTTGGGTGCTCCATAGACTTAAGGTCCTTCGATTGTTGCTCCATTCTTTTTGGATTATAGCACCTCTATGCATTGTGTGGGGCTTTTAGCTGATTGAATTATCTCTGCTTATTGTAGGATCATGCTAGCTTTGGGTTGTGGAGTTGCTGCATCTTTTTTTGTTCTCAAGCAGGTCCTTGTAGGAACTTTATGCTTTGGCTCTTGGTTGCTGCCAGTCCTGGAACTTCTTAGGTGTCTACAATTTCCTTTGCTGCAAACTTTTACGTTTAGCTTGAGCTTCCAGCTTCTTTATTTTAGTACCTCTTGGGGTTTGCTAGAAATCATCTCATGTTGTTGGCCTTTGTTTGTTCACGGAATTTTAGAGACATATGAGTTCTTCATGGCCTTCTAAAAGAATCCTTGGGGAGCCTCTTTTTGTATAGAGGGTTGGAGCAGCTTCTGGTATTGAAAGGACCTTAAGCTACTACTCCTTGTGAGAATTTCTTCTTTGGCTTTTAGCCTTTAGATTTTCTTCAGCATAAGTTATGCTGTTGTGAGTCTGATGAGCTCCGTTCATCTTCTCTTTGGATGTTTAATAACTTCCATGGGATCTTTGTTGTTGTTTCTGGAGCTCTTGAGCCTAGGTCCTGGCTTCTAAGGAACCATGCACTATAAGCTTGCCAATCAGCTCATCATAGGTGAGAGTGTTCAAGCTTTTGAGCTTCTTCTATGGCAGTAACCTTGGGCTCCCACTCCTTAGGTAGAGACCTAAGTACTTTTGCAACCTTCTCTCTGTGTGTGATAACCTTCCCAAGAGTTGCAAGGCTGTTGCACATAAATGTGAAGCGAGTATCCATCTCCTGTATGGTTTCACCAGAAACCATCTGAAACAGTTCATAGTTCCTCATGAGACGATTGAGCCTTGACTACTTCACTTGATTTGTGCCTTCATGAGTGACACATAGAAGTCTCCAGTTCTCATAGGCAGTTTCACAAGATCTGACTCTTTGAAACTCACTCTCACTTATTCCACAAAAAAGGACATTCTTGGCTTGAGCATCAAGCTTAGCCTTTTTGAGCTCCTCTTCTGACCAGAACTGCATGTCCCTTAGTGGTCTAGCATAAGGATGCTGGACTATGTTCCATATCTCCAGATCTTTGCCTTCAAGGAAGAACTTCATCCTGAACTTCCAGTATCAAAGTTTGCACCATCGAAGTGGGGTGCTTTGTTGATGCTATTTCCCTCATAAGCCATGATCTTTGCCTCTGGATGTTACTCCTTTATACTGAGGACGTGGCTCCGCTACCAATTGTTAGTCCGAATAGGCCTGAGAGG
>JAKUCV010002502.1:24228-76874 GCA_028386065.3 Turnera subulata | reverse complement strand
CGGGGAAGGCATCAAAAAATCCTTACAAATCTTTCCCATATTTGTGGAATCATATTAGGAAGCATTTCACATGGTGGATTTGGTGATTTCTCTTATGCATTGGTTCACTGGGCCGTTGGTGCGCTATCGGTCCCCCATTGGGGCGCAATTGGTGCGCCATTGGTGTAATTTTTTAGTTTTGGGCTGAAATTTTAATTTCTGAGTTTTGAGCTGAAATTGTGTACACAACCCAATAAAAATACAACCCAACTACCTGCAAATTTTCAGAATTTTCTGAGTTCTAGAAGTAAGGCTTTTCATTTTTGGAACAATTAAAATCCCGTAAATCGGGAAAAATGGAAAAACACCCCAGATGAGCTCAAAATATCCGAGAAAGGCATTTCTAAAATTCGTATAAATCATCCCCATATTTTTGGAATCTTCCTAGGTAGCATTTGACATGGCGGATTTGGAGATTGCTCATTGGTGCGCCATTGGTGCGCTATTGGTGTGATTTTTGACTTTTGAGCTGAAATTTTGATTTTTGAGTTTTGAGGTGAAATTTTGTACACAAACCAACAAAACTCCAGTCCAACTACCTGAAAAATTTCAGATTTTTCTGAGATGTGTAAGTCCAAACTTTTATTTTTGGAACTATTCAAGTCCCGTAAATCGGGAAAATTGGAAAAGCACCTCAGATGAGCTCAAAATGTCAAGGAAAGCCAACCAAAAATGCTTACAAATCATTCCTATGCTTGTGGAATCATATTAGGTAGCATTTGACATGGTGGATTTGGAGATTTCTCTTATGCATTGGTTCATTGGGCCATTTGTGCGCCATTGGTGCCCCATTGGGGCGCTATTGGTGCGCGCCATTGGTGCGATTTTTTAGTTTTGGGCTGAAATTTTGATTTCTTATTTTTGAGCGGAAATTTTGTACACAAAGCAATAAAAATCCAATCCAACTACCTGCAAAGTTTTAGAATTTTCTGAGAAGTAGAAGTCAGGCTTCTAATTTTTGGAACCATTAAAATCCCGTAAAACGGAAAAAATGAAAAAGCACCCCAGATGAGCTCAAAATATCCGGGGAAGGCATCCAAAAACCCTTATAAATCATCATCCTATTTTTGGAATCATCTTAGGTAGAATTTGACTTGGTGGATTTGGAGATTGCTTATTGGTGCGCTATTGGTGCGATTTTTGAGTTTTGAGCTGAAATTTTGATTTTTGAGTTTTTGAGCTGAAATTTTTTACACAAAACAATAAAAATCCAGTTCAACTACCTGCAAAATTTCTGATTTTTCTGAAATGTGGAAGTCCAACCTTTTACTTTTGGAACAATTAAAATCCCGTAAATTGGGAAAATTGGAAAAGCACCTCAGTTGAGCTCAAAATGTCCGGGGACGGCATCCAAAAATCCATGTAAATCATTCCCATATCTCTGGAATCATCTTAGGTAGCATTTGACATGGTGGATTTGGAGAATTCTCTTATGCAGTGGTTCACTGGGCCATTGGTGCGCTAACGGTGCGCTATTGGTGCCCCATTGGTGAGATTTTTTAGTTTTGAGCTGAAATTTTGTACACACACCAATAAAAATCCAATCCAACTACCTCCAAAATTTCAGAATTTTCAAAGAAGTGTGAGTCCGAGTTTTTATTTTTTGAAAAATTAAAATCCCGTAAATCGGGGAAAATGGAAAAGCACCTCAGATGAGCTCAAAATGTCCGGGGAAGGCATCAAAAAATCCTTACAAATCTTTTCCCTATTTGTGGAATCATATTAGGAAGCATTTCACATGGTGGATTTGGTGATTTCTCTTATGCATTGGTTCACTGGGCCGTTGGTGCGCTATCGGTCCCCCATTGGGGCGCAATTGGTGCGCCATTGGTGTAATTTTTTAGTTTTGGGCTGAAATTTTAATTTCTGAGTTTTGAGCTGAAATTGTGTACACAACCCAATAAAAATACAACCCAACTACCTGCAAATTTTCAGAATTTTCTGAGTTCTAGAAGTAAGGCTTTTCATTTTTGGAACAATTAAAATCCCGTAAATCGGGAAAAATGGAAAAACACCCCAGATGAGCTCAAAATATCCGAGAAAGGCATTTCTAAAATCCGTATAAATCATCCCCATATTTTTGGAATCATCTTAGGTAGCATTTGACATGGCGGATTTGGAGATTGCTCATTGGTGCGCCATTGGTGCGCTATTGGTGTGATTTTTGACTTTTGAGCTGAAATTTTGATTTTTGAGTTTTGAGGTGAAATTTTGTACAAAAACCAACAAAACTCCAGTCCAACTACCTGAAAATTTTCAGATTTTTCTGCGATGTGTAAGTCCAACCTTTTATTTTTGGAACTATTCAAGTCCCGTAAATCGGGAAAATTGGAAAAGCACCTCAGATGAGCTCAAAATATCAAGGAAAGCCAACCAAAAACGCTTACAAATCATTCCCATGCTTGTGGAATCATATTAGGTAGCATTTGACATGGTGGATTTGGAGATTTCTCTTATGCATTGGTTCATTGGGCCATTTGTGCGCCATTGGTGCGCTATTGGTGCCCCATTGGGGCGCTATTGGTGCGCCATTGGTGCGATTTTTTAGTTTTGGGCTGAAATTTTGATTTCTTATTTTTGAGCGGAAATTTTGTACACAAAGCAATAAAAATCCAATCCAACTACCTGCAAAGTTTTAGAATTTTCTGAGAAGTAGAAGTCAGGCTTTTAATTTTTGGAACAATTAAAATCCCGTAAAACGGAAAAAATGAAAAAGCACCCGAGATGAGCTCAAAATGTCCGGGAAAGGCATCCAAAAACCCTTATAAATCATCAACCTATTTTTGGAATCATCTTAGGTAGAATTTGACTTGGTGGATTTGGAGATTGCTTATTGGTGCGCTATTGGTGCGAATTTTGAGTTTTGAGCTGAAATTTTGATTTTTGAGCTGAAATTTTTTACACAAAACAATAAAAATCCAGTTCAACTACCTGCAAAATTTCTGATTTTTCTGAAATGTGGAAGTCCAACCTTTTACTTTTGGAACAATTAAAATCCCGTAAATTGGGAAAATTGGAAAAGCACCTCAGTTGAGCTCAAAATGTCCGGGGACGGCATCCAAAAATCCATGTAAATCATTCCCAAATCTCTGGAATCATCTTAGGTAGCATTTGACATGGTGGATTTGGAGAATTCTCTTATGCAGTGGTTCACTGGGCCATTGGTGCGCCATTGGTGCGCTATTGGTGCCCCATTGGGGCGCTATTGGTGCGCCGCTGGTCCGATTTTTGAGTTTTGAGCTAAAATTTTGATTTTTGGGTTTTGAGTTGTGATTATGCAAACAAACCAGTAAAAATCCAATCCAACTACCTGCAAAATTTCAGAGTTTTCTGAGATGTAGAAGTCAGGCTTTTCATTTTTGGAACAATTGAAATCCCGTAAACCGGGAAAAATGGAAAAGCACCCCAGAAGAGCTCAAAACGTCGGGGAAGGCATCCAAAAATCCTTATAAATCATCCCCATATTTTTGGAATCACCATGGGTAGCATTTGACATGGTGGGTTTGGAGATTGCTCATTGGTGCGCCATTGGTGCGCTATTGGTGTGATTTTTGAGTTTCGAGCTGAAATTTTGATTTTTGAGTTTTGAGGTGAAATTTTGTACAGAAACCAATAAAAATCCAGTCCAACTACCTGAAAAATTTCAGAATTTTTTGAGATGTGGAAGTCCAACCTTTTATTTTTGGAACAAATAAAGTCACGTAAATCGGGAAAATTGGAAAAGCACCTCAGATGAGCTAAAAATGTCCGGGGAAGGCATCCAAAAATCCTTGCAAATCATTCCCACATTTGTGGAGTCATATTAGGTAGTATTTGACATGGTGGATTTTGAGATTTCCCTTATGCATTGGTTCACTGGGTCATTTGAGCGTCATTGGGGCGCTAATGGGGCGCTATTGGTGCGCCATTGGTGCAATTTTTTAGTTTTGGGCTGAAATTTTGATTTCTGAGCTTTGAGGTGAAATTTTGTACACAAACCAATAAAAATCCAATCCAACTGCCTGCAAATTTTCAGAATTTTCCGAGATGTTGAAGTTTGGCATTCAATTTTTGGAAAAAAGGAAAAGCACCCCAGACAAGCTCAAAATGTCCGGGAAAGGCGTCCAAAAATCCTTATAAATCATCCCCATATTTTTGGAGTCATCTTAGGTAGGTTTTGACATGGTGGATTTGGAGATTGCTCATAGGTGCGCCATTGGTGCGCTATTGGTGCGATTTTTGAGTTTTTCGCTGAAATTTTGATTTTTGAGTTTTGAGCTGAAATTTTGTACACAAACCAATAAAAATCTAGTCCAACTACCTGAAAACTTTCAGATTTTTCTGAGATGTGAATGTCTGACCTTTTATTTTTGGAACAATTAAAATCCCGTAAATCGAGAAAATTAGAAAAGCATCCCAAATGAGCTCAAAATGTCCGGGGAAGGTATCCAAAAATCTTTATAAATCATTCCCATAGTTTTAGAATCTTCTTAGGTAGCATTTGACATGGTAGACTTGTAGATTGCTCTTATACATTAGCTCACTGGGCCATTGGTGCGCCACTGGGGCGATAATGGTGCCCCATTGGGGAGCTACTGGTGCGCCATTGGTGCGATTTTTGAGTTTTGAGCTGAAATTTTGTACACGAACCAATTAAAATCCAGTCCAACTACCTGAAAAATTTCTGATTTTTCTGAAATGTGGAAGTCCGACCTTTTATTTTTGGAACAATTAAAATCCCGTAAATCGGGAAAATTGGAAAAGCACCTCAGTTGAGCTCAAAATGTCCGGGGGCGGCATCCAAAAATCCATGTAAATCATTCCCATATCTCTGGAATCATCTTAGGTAGCATTTGACATGGTGGATTTGGAGAATTCTCTTATGCAATGGTTCACTGGGCCATTGGTGCGCCGTTGGTGCGCCATTGGTGCGCTATTGGTGCCCCATCGGGGCGCTATTGGTGCGCCGCTGGTCCGATTTTTGAGTTTTGAGCTAAAATTTTGATTTTTGGGGTTTGAGCTGTGATTATGCAAACAAACCAGTAAAAATCCAATCCAACTACCTGCAAAATTTCAGAGTTTTCTGAGATGTAGAAGTCAGGCTTTTCATTTTTGGAACAATTGAAATCCCGTAAACCGGGAAAAATGGAAAAGCACCCCAGATGAGCTCAAAACGTCGGGGAAGGCATCCAAAAATCCTTATAAATCATCCCCATATTTTTGGAATCACCATGGGTAGCATTTGACATGGTGGGTTTGGAGATTGCTCATTGGTGCGCTATTGGTGTGATTTTTGAGTTTTGAGCTGAAATTTTGATTTTTGAGTTTTGAGGTGAAATTTTGTACAAAAACCAATAAAAATCCAGTCCAGCTACCTGAAAAATTTCAGAATTTTTTGAGATGTGGAAGTCCAACCTTTTATTTTTGGAACAATTAAAGTCACGTAAATCGGGAAAATTGGAAAAGCACCCCAGATGAGCTCAAAATGTCCGGGGAAGGCATCCTAAAATCCATAAAATTATCCCCATATTTGTGGAATCATTTTAGGTAGCATTTGAAACGGTAGATTTGGAGAATTCTCTTTTGGAGAATCATCTTGGGCCATTGGTGCGTTATTGGGGCGCCATTGGTGCTCCACTGGTGCGATTTTTGAGTTTTGAGCTGAAATTTTGATTTTTGAGCTTTCAACTGTAATTTTGAACACAAACCAATGAAAATACAATCCAACTGCCTGCAATATTTCAGAGTTTTCTGAGTTGTAGAAATCAGGCTTTTCATTTATGGAACAATTAAAATCCCCTAAATTGGGAAAAATGGAAAAACACCCCAGATGACCTCAAAATATCCGGGAAGGCATCCAAAAATCCTTATAAATCATTCCCATATTTTTGGAATTATCTTAGGTAGCATTTTTGACTTGGTGGATTTGGAGATTGCTCATTGGTGCGCCATTGGTACGATTTTTGAGTTTTGAGCTGAAATTTTAATTTTTGAGTTTTGAGCTGAAATTTTGTACACAAACCAATAAAAATCCAGTCCAACTACCTGAAAAGTTTCAGATTTTTCTCAGAAGTGGAAGTCTGACCTTTTATTTTTGGAACAATTAAAATCCCGTAAATTGGGAAAATTGGAAATGCACATCAAAAGAGCTCAAAATGTCCAGGGAAGGCATCCAAAAATCCTTATAAATCATTCCCATATTTGTGGAATCGTCTTAGGTAGCATTGACATGGTGGATTTGGAGATTGCTCTTATGCATTGGTTCACTTGGCCATTGGTGCCCCATTGGTGCGATTTTTTAGTTTTGCGCTGAAAATTTTATTTTTGAGTTCTAAGCTGAAATTTTGTACACACACCAATAAAAATCCAATCCAACTACCTCCAAAATTTTAAATTTTTCAGGGATGTGGAAGTCCGAGTTTTTATTTTTGGAATAATTAAAATCCCGTAAATCTGGAAAAGTTGAAAAGCACCTGAGATGAGCTCAAAATTTCCGGGGATGGCATCCAAAAATCCTTATAAATGATCCCCATATTTGTGTAATCATCTTAAGTAGCATTTGACACGGTAGATTTGGAGAATTCTCTTATGCATTGGTTCACTAGGCCATTGGTGCGACATTGGTGCGCTATTGGTGCCCCAATGGGGCGCTATTGGTGCGCCATTAGTGCGATTTTTTAGTTTTAAGCTGAAATTTTGATTTTTGAGTTTTGGGCTGAAATTTTGTACACACACCAATAAAAATCCAATCCATCTTCATGAAACATTTTAGATTTTTCAGAGATGTGGAAGTCCGATTTTAAATTTTTGCAACAATTAAAATCCCGTAAATCTGGAAAAATGGAAAAGCACCCCAGATGAGCACAAAATGTCCAGGCATCCTAAAATCCTTATAAATCATTCCCATATTTGTGGAATCATCTTAGGTAGCATTTGACATGGTAGATTTGGAGAATTCTCTTATGCATTGGTTCACTGGGCCGTTGGTGCGCTATTGGGGCGCTATTGGTGCGCCATTGGGGAGCCATTGGTGCGCTGTTGGGGTGCCAATGGTGCGATATTTGAGTTTTGAGCTGAAATTTAGATTTTTGAGTTTTGAGCTGAAACTTTATGCACAAAACAATAAAAATCCAGTTCGACTACCTGCAAAATTTCATATTTTTCTGAGAAGTGGAAGTCCGACCTTTTATTTTTGGAACAATTAAAATCCCGTAAATCGGGAAAATTGGAAAAGCACCTCAGATGCGCTCAAAATGTCCGGGGAAGGCATCAAAAAATCCATATAAATCATTCCCATATTTGTGGAATCATCTTAGGTAGCATTTGACATGGTGGATTTGGAAATTGCTTTTATGCATTGGTTCACTGGGCCATTGGTGCGCCACTGGGGCGCCATTGGTACGATTTTTGAGTTTTGAGCAGAAATTTTAATTATTGAGTTTTGAGCTGAAATTTTGTACACAAACCAATAAAAATCCAATCCAACTACCTGAAAAATTTCAGATTTTTCTCAGAAGTGGAGGTCCGACCTTTTATTTATGGAACAATTAAAATCCCGTAAATCGGGAAAAATGGAAAAGCACCCCAGATGAGCTCAAAATATCGGGGGAAGGAATCCAAAAATCCTTATAAATCATCCCCATATTTTTGGAATCATCTTAGGTAGCATTTGACAAGGTGGATTTGGAGATTGCTCATTGGTGCGCCATTGGTGCGCTATTGGTGTGATTTTTGAGTTTTGAGCTGAAATTTTGATTTTTGAGGTGAAATTTTGTACACAAACCAATAAAAATCCAGACCAACTACCTGAAAAATTTCTGATTTTTCTGAGATGTGGAAGCCCAACCTTTTATTTTTGGAACTATTCAAGTCCCGTAAATCGGGAAAATTGGAAAAGCACCTCAGATGAGCTCAAAATGTCAAGGGAAGGCATCCAGAAACCCTTACAAATCATTCCCATATTTGTGGAATCATATTAGGTAGCATTTGACATGGTGGATTTGGAGATTTCTCATATGCAGTGGTTCACTGGGCCATTTGTGCGCCATT
Organism: Turnera subulata; assembly: GCA_028386065.3. NCBI lineage: Eukaryota > Viridiplantae > Streptophyta > Magnoliopsida > Malpighiales > Passifloraceae > Turnera > Turnera subulata. The sequence continues at coordinate 68,807 of JAKUCV010002502.1, read as the reverse complement.
GGTGTGCGATTGGTGCCCCATTGGGGCGCTATTGGTGCGCCATTGGTGCGATTTTTTAGTTTTGGGCTGAAATTTTGATTTCTTAGTTTTGAGCTGAAATTTTGTACACAAAGCAATAAAAATCCAATCCAACTTACCTGCAAATTTTTGGAATTTCTTGAGATGTAGAAGTCAGGCTTTTCATTTTTGGAACAATTAAAATCCCGTAAATCGGAAAAATTGGAAAAGCACCCCAAATGAGCTCAAAATGTCCGGGGAAGGCATCCGAAAATCCTTATAAATCATCATCATATTTTTGGAATCATCTTAGGTAGAATTTGACTTGGTGGATTTGGAGATTGCTCATTGGTGCGCTACTGGTGCAATTTTTGAGTTTTGAGCTAAAATTTTGTACACAAAACAATAAACATCCAGTCCAACTACCTGCAAAATTTCAGATTTTTCTTAAATGTCGAAGTCCGACCTTCTATTTTTGGAACAATTAAAGTCCCGTAAATCGGGAAAATTGGAAAAGCACCTCAGACGAGCTCAAAATGTCCGGGGAAGGCATCCAAAAATCCATATAAATCATTCCCATATATCTGGAATCATCTTAGGTAGCATTTGACATGGTGGATTTCGAGATTTCTCTTATGCATTGGTTCACTGGGCCATTGGAGCGCCATTGGTGCGCTATTGGTGCGCCGCTGGTTCGATTTTTAAGTTTTGAGCTAAAATTTTGATTTTTGAGTTTTGAGCTGTAATTTTTGATACAAACAAATAAAAATCCAATCAAACTACCTGCAAAATTTCAAAGTTTTCTGAGATGTAGAAGTCAGGCTTTTCATTTTTGGAACAATTGAAATCCCGTAAATCGGGAAAAATGGAAAAGCACCCTAGATGAGCTCAAAACGTCAGGGAAGGCATCCAAAAATCCTTATAAATCATCCCCATATTTTTGGAATCATCATAGGTAGCATTTGACATGGTGGGTTTGGAGATTGCTCATTGGTGCGCCATTGGTGTGGTATTGGTGTGATTTTTGAGTTTTGAGCTGAAATTTTGATTTTTGAGTTTTGAGGTGAAATTTTGTACACAAAACAATAAAAATCCAGTCCAGCTACCTGAAAAGTTTCAGATTTTTTTGAGATGTGGAAGTCCAACCTTTTATTTTTGGAACAAATAAAGTCCCGTAAATCGGGAAAATTGGAAAAGCACCTCAGATGAGCACAAAATGTCCGGGGAAGGCTTCCAAAAATCCTTGCAAATCATTCCCACATTTGTGGAATCATATTAGGTAGCATTAGACATGGTGGATTTGGAGATTTCTCTTAAGCATTGGTTCACTTGGCCATTTGTGCGCCATTGGGGCGCTATTGGTGCGATTTTTTAGTTTTGGGCTGAAATTTTGATTTCTGAGTATTGAGCTGAAATTTTGTACACAAACCAATAAAAATCCAATCCAACTGCCTGCAAAGTTTCAGAATTTTCTGAAAGTAGAAGTTAGGGTTTACATTTTTGGAACAAGTAAAATCCCGTAAATCGGGAAAAAGGGAAAAGCACCCCAGACAAGCTCAAAATGCCCGGGGAAGGCGTCCAAAAATCCTTATAAATCATCCCCACATTTTTGGGGTCATCTTAGGTAGGTTTTGACATGGTGGATTTGGAGATTGCTCGTAGGTGCGCCATTGGAGCGCTATTGGTGCGATTTTTGAGTTGGTGCGCCATTGGGGAGCCGTTGGTGCGCTGTTGGGGTGCCAATGGTGCGATATTTGAGTTTTGAGCTGAAATTTAGATTTTTGAGTTTTGAGCTGAAACTTTATGCACAAAACAATAAAAATCCAGTCCGGCTACCTGCAAAATTTCAGATTTTTCTGAGAAGTGGAAGTCCGACCTTTTATTTTTGGAACAATTAAAATCCCGTAAATCGGGAAAATTGGAAAAGCACCTCAAATGAGCTCAAAATGTCGGGGGAAGGCATCCAAAAATCCATATAAATCATTCCCATATTTGTGGAATCATATTAGGTAGCATTTTACATGGTGGATTTGGAAATTGCTTTTATGCATTGGTTCACTGGGCCATTGGTGCGCCACTGGGGCCCCATTGGTACGATTTTTGAGTTTTGAGCAGAAATTTTAATTATGGAGTTTTGAGCTGAAATTTTGTACACAAACCAATACAAATCCAGTCCAACTACCTGAAAATTTTTTGATTTTTCTCAGAAGTGGAGGTCCGACCTTTTATTTATGGAACAATTAAAATCCCGTAAATCGGGAAAAATGGAAAAGCACCCCAGATGAGCTCAAAATATCGGGGGAAGGAATCCAAAAATTCTTATAAATCATCCCCATATTTTTGGAATCATCTTAGGTAGCATTTGACAAGGTGGATTTGGAGATTGCTCATTGGTGCGCCATTGGTGCGCTATTGGTGTGATTTTTGAGTTTTGAGCTGAAATTTTGATTTTTGAGTTTTGAGGTGAAATTTTGTACACAAACCAATAAAAATCCAGACCAACTACCTGAAAAGTTTCTGATTTTTCTGAGATGTGGAAGTCCAACCTGTTATTTTTGGAACTATTCAAGTCCAGTAAATCGGGAAAATTGGAAAAGCACCTCAGATGAGCTCAAAATGTCAAGGGAAGTCATCCAGAAACCCTTACAAATCATTCCCATATTTGTGGAATCATATTAGGTAGCATTTGACATGGTGGATTTGGAGATTTCTCTTATGCATTGGTTCACTGGGCCATTTGTGCGCCATTTGAGCTGAAATTTTTATTTCTTAGTTTTGAGCTGAAATTTTGTACACAAAGCAATAAAAATCTAATCCAACTACATGCAAATTTTTGGAATCTCTTGAGATGTAGAAGTCAGGCTTTTCATTTTTGGAACAATTAAAATCCCGTAAATCGGAAAAATTGGAAAAGCACCCCAATTGAGCTCAAAATGTCCGGGGAAGGCATCCGAAAATCCTTATAAATCATCATCATATTTTTGGAATCATCTTACGTAGCATTTGACTTGGTGAATTTGGAGATTGCTCATTGGTGCGTTATTGGTGCAATTTTTGAGTTTTGAACTGAAATTTTGTACACAAAACAATAAACATCCAGTCCAACTACCTGCAAAATTTCAGATTTTTCTTAAATGTGGAAGTCCGACCTTTTATTTTTGGAACAATTAAAATCCCGTAAATCAGGAAAATTGGAAAAGCATCTCAGACGAGCTCAAAATGTCCGGGGAAGGCATCCAAAAATCCATATAAATCATTCCCATATATCTGGAACCATCTTAGGTAGCATTTGACATGGTGGATTTGGAGATTTCTCTTATGCATTGGTTCACTGGGCCATTGGTGCGCTACTGGTGCCCCATCGGGGCGCTATTGGTGTGCCGCTGGTCCAATTTTTAAGTGTTGAGCTAAAATTTTAATTTTTGAGTTTTGAGCTGTAATTTTTCACACAAACCAATAAAAATCCAATCCAACTACCTGCATAATTTCAGAGTTTTCTGAGATGTAGAAGTCAGGCTTTTCATTTTTGGAACAATTGAAATCCTGTAAATCGGGAAAAATGGAAAAGCACCCCAGATGAGCTCAAAGCGTCGGGGAAGGCATCCAAAAATCCTTATAAATCATTCCCATATTTTTGGAATCATCATAGGTAGCATTTGACATGGTGGGTTTGGAGATTGCTCATTGGTGCGCCATTGGTGTGATATTGGTGTGATTTTTGAGTTTTGAGCTGAAATTTTGATTTTTGAGTTTTGAGGTAAAATTTGGTACACAAAACAATGAAAATCCAGTCCAGCTACCTGAACAATTTCAGATTTTTTTGAGATGTGGAAGTCTAACCTTTTATTTTTGGAACAAATAAAGTCCCGTAAATCGGGAAAATTGGAAAAGCACCTCAGATGTGCTCAAAATGTCCGGGGAAGGCTTCCAAAAATCCTTGCAAATCATTCCCACATTTGTGGAATCATATTAGGTAGCATTCGACATGGTGGATTTGGAGATTTCTCTTAAGCATTGGTTCACTTGGCCATTTGTGCGCCATTGGGGCGCTATTGGTGCGATTTTTTAGTTTTGGGCAGAAATTTTGATTTCTGAGTATTGAGCTGAAATTTTTTACACAAACCAATAAAAATCCAATCCAACTGCCTGAAAATTTTCAGAATTTTCTGAGATGTAGAAGTTAGGCTTTTCATTTTTGGAACAATTAAAATCCCGTAAATCGGGAAAAAGGGAAAAGCACCCCAGACAAGCTCAAAATGTCCGGGGAAGGCGTCCAAAAATCCTTATAAATCATCCCCATATTTTTGGAGTCATCTTAGGTAGGTTTTGACATGGTGGATTTGGAGATTGCTCCTAGGTGCGCCATTGGAGCACTATTGGTGCGATTTTTGAGTTTTTCGCTGAAATTTTGATTTTTGATTTTTGAGCTGAAATTTTGTACACAAACCAATAAAAATCTAGTCGAACTACCTGAAAAATTTCAGATTTTTCTGAGATGTGGATGTCCGACCTTTTATTTTTGGAACAATTAAAATCCCGTAAATCGGGAAAATTGGAAAAGCATCTCAAATGAGCTCAAAATGTCCGGGGAAGGCGTCCAAAAATCATTATAAATCATTCCCATTGTTTTGGAATCATCTAAGGTAGCATTTTACATGGTAGATTTGGAGATTGCTCTTATGCATTAGTTCACTGGGCCATTGGTGCGCCATTGGTGCGATATTGCTGCCCCATTGGGGAGCTATTGGTGCGCCATTGGTGCGATTTTTGAGTTTTGAGCTGAAATTTAGTACACAAACCAATAAAAATCCAGTCCAACTACCTGCAAAATTTCAGATTTTTCTGAAATGTTGAAGTCCGACCTTTTATTTTTGGAACAACTAAAATCCCATAAATCGTGAAAAATGGAAAAGCACCCAGATGAGCTCAAAATGTCCGGGGAAGGCATCCTAAAATCCTTATAAATCATCCCCATATTTGTGGAATCATCTTAGGTAGCATTTGACACGGTTGAATTGGAGAATTCTCTTTTGCCTTGGTTCACTGGGCCATTGGTGTGCTACTGGGCGCCATTGGTGCTCCACTGGTGCGATTTTTGAGTTTTGAGCTGAAAATTTGATTTTTGAGTTTTGAGCTGTAATTTTTTACACAAACCAATAAAAAATACAATCCAACTACCTGCAATATTTCAGAGTTTTCTGAGATGTAGAAGTCAGGCTTTTCATTTTTGGAACAATTAAACTCCCGTAAATTGGGAAAAATGGAAAAGCACCCCAGATGAGCTCAAAATGTCCGGGGAAGGCATCCAAAAATCCTTATAAATCCTCCCCATATTTTTGGAATCATCTTAGGTAGCATTTGACATGTGGATTTTGAGATTGCTCATTGGTGTGCCATTGGTGCGCCATTTGACGATTTTTGAGTTTTGAGCTAAAATTTTAATTTTCAAGTTTTAAACTGAAATTTTGTACACAAACCAATAAAAATCCAGTCCAACTACCTGAAAATTTTCAGATTTTTCTCAGAAGTGGAAGTCCGACCTTTTATTTTTGGAATAATTAAAATCCCGTAAATCGGGAAAATTAGTAAAGCACATCAAATGAGCTCAAAATGTCCAGGGAAGGCATCCAAAAATCCTTATAAATCATTCCCATATTTTTGGAATCATCTTAGGTAGCATTGACATGGTGGATTTGGAGATTGCTCTTATGCATTGGTTCACTGGGCCTTTGGTGCTCCATTGGTGCTATTTTTTAGTTTTGAGCTGAAAATTTGATTTTTGAGTTTTAATTTGAAATTTTCTACACCCACCAATAAAAATCCAATCCATCTACCTCCAAAATTTCAGATTTTTCAGAGACGTGGAAGTCCGAGTTTTTTTTTTGGAACACTTAAAATCCCATAAATCTGGAAAAATGGAAAAGCACCTCAGATGAGCTCAAAATGTCCGGGGATGGCATCCAAAAATTCTTATAAATGATCCCCATATTTGTGTAATCTTCTTAAGTAGCATTTGACACGGTAGATTTGGAGAATTCTCTTATGGATTGGTTCACTAGGCCATTGGTGCGCCATTGGTGCGCTATTTGTTCCCCATTGGTGCGCTATTGGTGCGTTATTTTAGTTTTGAGCTGAAATTTTATTTTTTGATTTTTGAGCTGAAACTTTGTACACACACAGATAAAAATTCAATCCAACTTCCCGCAAAATTTCAGATTTTTCAGAGATGTGGAAGTCCAAGTTTTTATTTTTGGAACAATTAAAATCCCGTAAATCGGGAAAACTGGAAAAGCACCCCAGATGTGCTCAAAATGTCCGGGGAAGGCATCCTAAAATCCTTATAAATCATCCCCGTATTTGTGGAATCATCTTAGGTAGCATTTGACACGGTAGATTTCGACAATTCTCTTATGCATTGGTTCACTGGGCCATTGGTGCGCTATTGGGGCGCCATTGGGGAGCCATTGGGGCTTTATTGGGGTGCCATTGGTGCAATTTTTGAATTTTTAGCTGAAATTTTGATTTTTGAGTTTTGAGCTGAAATTTTATTCACAAACCAATAAAAATCTGGTCCAACTACCTGCATAATTTCAGATTTTTCTGAGATGTGGAAGTCCGACCTTTTATTTTTGGAACAATTAAAGTGCCGTAAATCGGGAAAATTGGAAAAGCATCTCAGATGAGCTCAAAATGTCCGGGGAAGGCATCCCAAAATCCTTATGGATCATTCCCATATTTGTGGAATAATCTTAGGTAGCATTTGACATAGTGGATTTGGAGATTGCTCTTATGCATTGGTTCACTAGGCCATTGGTGAGCTAATGGTGTGCTATTGGTGCCCAATTGGTGTGCTATTACGTAGCAATTGACATGGTGGATTTGGAGATTTCTCTTATGCATTGGTTGACTGGGCCATTTGTGCGCCATTGGGGCACTATTGGTGCCCCATTGGGCGCTATTGGTGCGCCATTGGTGCGATTTTTTAGTTTTGGGCTGAAATTTTGTACACAAACCAAAAAAAATAAAATCCAACTTCCTCTAAATTTTCAGAATTTTTTGGGATGTAGAAGTCAGGCTTTTCATTTTTGGAACAATTAAAATCCCGTAAATCGGAAAAAATGGAAAAGCACCCCAGATGAGCTCAAAATGCCCGGGGAATGCATCCAAAAATCCATATAAATCATCATCATATTTTTTGAATCATCTTAGGTAGCATTTGACTTGGTGGATTTGGAGATTTCTTATTGGTGCGCCAATGGTGCGCTATTGGTGCCCCATTGGGGCGCTATTGGTGCGCCATTGGATCGATTTTTTAGTTTAGAGCAGAAATTTTGATTTTTGAGTTTTATGCTGAAATTTTGTACACACCAATAAAAATACAATCCAGCTACCTGCAGAATTTCAGATTTTTCAGAGAAGTGTTAGTCTGAGTTTTTATTTTTTGAACAATTAAAATCCCGTAAATCGGAAAAAATGGAAAAGCACCTCAGATGAGCTCGAAAGGTCCGGGGAAGGCATCCAAAAATCATTATAAATCATTCCCATATTTGTGGAATCATCTTAGGTAGCATTTGACACGGCGGATTTGGAAATTGCTCTTATGCATTGGTTCACTGGGCCATTGGTGCGCCATTGGGGCGCTATTGGTGCCCCATTGGGGCACTATTGGTGCGCCACTGGTGCGATTTTTGAGTTTTGAGCTGAAATTTTGATTTTTGAGTTTTGAGCTGTAATTTTGCACACAAACCAATAAAAATCCAATCCAACTACCTGCAAAATTTCAGAGTTTTTTGAGACGTAGACTTCAGGCTTTTCATTTTTTGAACAATAAAAATCCAGTAAATCGGGAAAAATGGAAAAGCACCCAGATGAGCTCAAAATGTCCGTGGAAGCCATCTAAAAATTGTTATAAATAATCCCCATATTTTTGGAATCATCTTAGGTAGCATTTTACTTGGTGGATTTGGAGATTGCTCAATGGTGCGCTATTGGTGCGATTTTTGAGTTTTGAGCTCAAATTTTGATTTTTGAGTTTTGAGCTGAAATTTTGTACACAAAAGAATAAAAATCCAGTCCAACTACCTGAAAATTTTTAAATTTTTATGAGATGTGGAAGTCCAACATTTTAATTTTTGGAACAATTAAAATTCCGTAAATCGGGAAAATTGGAAAAGCACCTCAGTTGAGCACAAAATGTCTGGGGAAGGCATCCAAAAATCCTTATAAATCATTCCCATATTTGTGGAATCATCATAGGTAGCATTTGACATGGTGTATTTTTAGATTTCTCTTATGCAATGGTTCACTGGGCCATTGGAGCGCCATTAGTGCGCTATTGGTGCCCCATTGGGGCGCTACTGGTTGCGATTTTTGAGTTTTGAGCTAAAATTTTGATTTTTGAGTTTTGACCTGAAATTTTGTACACAAACCTATAAAAATCGAATCCAACTACCTGCAAAGTTTCAGAATTTTCTGAGAAGTAGAAGTCAGGCTTTTCATTTTTGGAACAATTAAAATCCCGTAAATCGGGAAATGTGGAAAAACACCCCAGATGAGCTCAAAATGTCTGGGGAACGCATCCAAAAATCCTTATAAATCATCCCCATATTTTTGGAATCATCTTAGGTAGCATTTGACATGGTGGATTTGGAGATTGCTCATTGGTGTGCTATTGGTGCGATTTTTGAGTTTTGATCTGAAATTTTGATTGCTGAGTTTGAGGTGAAATTTTGTACACAAACCAATAAAAATCCAGTGAAAATACCTGAAAATTTTTAGATTTTTCTGAGATGTGGAAGTCCGACGTTTTATTTTTGGAACAATTAAAATCCCGTAAATCGGGAAAATTGGTAAAGCACCTCAGATGAGCTCAAAATGTCCGGGGAAGGCATCCAAAAATCCTTATAAATCATCCCCATATTTTTGGAATCATCTTACGTAGTGTTTGACATGGTAGATTTGGAAAATTCTCTTATGCATTGGTTCACTGGGCCATTGGGGCGCTATTGGTGCCCCATTGGGGCGCCATTGGTGCGCCATTGGTGTGATTTTTTAGTTTTGAAATGAAATTTTAATTTTTGAGTTTTGAGCTGAAATTTTGTACACACACCAATAAAAATCCAATCCAACTTCCTGCAAAATTTCAGATTTTTCAGAGATGTGGAAGTCCGAGTTTTAATTTTTGCAACAACTAAAATCCCGTAAATCGAGAAAATTGAAAAAGCACCTTAGATGAGCACAAAATGTCCGGGGAAGGCAACCAAAAATCCTTATAAATCATTCCCGTATTTGTGGAATCGTCTTAGGTAGCATTGACGTGGTGGATTTGGAGATTGCTCTTGTGCATTGGCTCACTGGGCCATTAACAAATTGGGGTGCTATTGCTGCGCCATTGGTGCGATTTTTTAGTTTTGAGCTGAACATTTGATTTTTTATTTTTGAGCTGAAATTTTGTACACACACCAACAAAAATCCAATGTAACTTCCTTCAAAAATTCAGATTTTTCAGAGATGTGGAAGTCCAAGTTTTAATTTTTGCAACAATTAAAATCCCGTAAATCGGGAAAAGTGGAAAAGCACCCAAGATCAGCTCAAAATGTCCAGGCACCCTAAAATTCTTGTAAATCATCCCCATATTTGTGGAATCATCTTAGGTAGCATTTGAAATGGTAGATTTGGTGAATTCTCTTATGCATTGGCTCATTGGGCCATTGGTGCGCTATTGGGGCGCCATTGGGGAGCCATTGGTGCACGATTGGGGTGTGCGATTTTTGAGTTTTGAGCTGAAATTTTGATTTTTGAGTTTGGAGCTCAAATTTTATGAACAAGCCAATAAAATTCCATTCCAACTACCTGCAAAATTTCAGATTTTTTTGAGTTGTAGAAGTCCGACCATTTATTTTTGGAACAATTAAAATCCCGTAAATCTGGAAAATTGGAAAAGCACCTCTGATGAGCTCAAAATGTCCGGGGAAGGCATCAAAAAATCCTTATAAATCATTCCCATATTTTTGGAATCATTTTAGGTAGCATTTGACTTGGTGGATTTGGAAATTGCTCTTATGCATTGGCTCACTGGGCCTTTGGGGCGCGATTGGTGCGCCATTGCGGCGATTTTTAATTTTTAATTTTTGAGCTGCAATTTTCAACACAAACCAACAAAAATTCAATCCAAAAAGAAGGAAAATTTCAGAGTTTCCTAGAAGTAGAAGTCAGGCTTTTCATTTTTGGAACAATTAAAATCCCGTAAATCGGGAAAATTGCAAAAGCACCTTAGATGAGCTCAAAATGTCCGGGGAAGGCATCCAAAAAATCCTTATAAATCATTCCCATATTTGTGGAATCATCTTAGGTAGCATTGACATGGTGTATTTGGAGATTGCTCTTGTGCAATGGTTCACTGGGCCATTGGTGCGCTGCTGGTGCCCCATTGGGCCCCTTTGGTGCGATTTTTTAGTTTTGAGAAGAAATTTCGATTATTGAGTTTTGAGCAGACATTTTGTACACAAACCAATAAAAATCCAATCCAACTACCTGCATTGTTTCAGAATTTTCTGAGAAGTAGAAGTTAGGCTTTTCATTTTTGGAACAATTAAAATCCCGTAAATCGGGAAAATTAGAAAAGCACCTCAGATGAGCTCAAAATGTCCGGGGATGGCATCCAAAAATCCTAACAAAAAATCCCTATATTTTTTGAATCATCTTAGGTAAAATTTGACACGGTAGACTTGGAGAATTATCTTATGCATTGGTTCACTGGGCCATTGGGGCACCATTGCTGCGCTATTGGTGCCCCATTGGGGCGCTATTGGTGCGCCATTGGTGCGATTTTTTAGTTTTGAGCTGAAATTTTGATTTTTGAGTTTTGGGCTGAAATTTTGTACATAAACCAACAAAAATCCAATCCAACTTCCTGCAAAATTTCAGATTTTCAGAGATGTGGAAGTCCGAGTATTAATTTTTGCAACAATTAAAATCCCGTAAATCAGGAAAATTGGAAAAGCTCCCGAGATGAGCTCAAAATGTCCAGGCATCCTAAAATCCTTATAAATCATCCCCATATTTGTGGAATCATCTTAGGTAGCATTTGACACGGTATATTTGGAGAATTCTCTTATGCATTGGTGCACAGGGCGATTGGTGCGCTATTGGGGCGCCATTGGTGTGCTATTGTGGTGTGCGATTTTTGAGTTTTGAGCTGAAATTTTGATTTTTGAGTTTTGAGCTGAAATTTTGTGGACGAACCAATAAAAATCCAGTCCAACTACCTGCAAAATTTCAGATTTTTCTGAGAAGTGGAAGTCCGACCATTTATTTTTGGAATAATTAAAATCCCGTAAATCGGGAAAAATAGAAAAGCACCGCAGATGAGCACAAAATGTCCGGGGAAGGCATCCTAAAATCCTTATAAATCATCCTCATATTTGTGGAATCATCTTAGGTAGCATTTGAAATGGTAGATTTGAAGAATTCTCTTATGCATTGGTTCACTGGGCCATTGGTGCGCTAGTGGGGCGCCACTGGGGCGCCATTGGGAAGCCATTGATGCGCTATTGGGGTGCCGTTGGTGCGATTTTTGAGTTTTGAGCTGAAATTTTGATTTTTGTGTTTTGAGCTGAAATTTTGTGCACAAACCAATAAAAATTCATTCCAACTACCTGCAAAATTTCAGATTCTTCTGAGTTATGGAAGTCCGGCCTTTTATTTTTGGAACAGTTAAAATCCCGTAAATCGGAAAAAATGGAAAAGCACCGCAGATCAGCTCAAAATGTCCAGGCATCCTAAAATCCTTATAAATCATCCCCACATTTGTGGAATCATCTTAGGAAGCATTTGACACGGTAGATTTGGAGAATTCTCTTATGCATTGGTTCACTGGGCCATTGGTGCGCTATTGGGGCGCCATTGGTGCGCCATTGGGGAGCCATTGGTGCGCTATTGGGCTGTTCGATTTTTGAGTTTTGAGCTGAAACTTTCATTTTTGTGTTTTGAGCTGAAATTTCACGCACAAACCCAAAAAAATCCAGTCCAACTACTTGCAAAATTCCAGATGTTTCTGAGTTGTGGAAGTCCAACCTTTTATTTTTGGAACAATTACAATCGCGTAAATCGGGAAAATTGGAAAAGCTCCACAGATGAGCTCAAAATGTCCGGGGAAGGCGTCCAAATATCCTTATAAATCCTTCCCATATTTGTGGAATCATCTTAGGTAGCATTTCACATGGTGGATTTGGAGATTGCTCTTATGCATTGGTTCACTGGGCCATTGGTGCGCCATTGGGGTGCCATTGGTGCGATTTTTGACTTTTGAGGTGAAATTTTAATTTTTGAGTTTTGAGCTGAAATCTGGTACACATACAGTAAAAATCCAATCCAACTACCTTCAAAATTTCAGATTTTTCTGAGATGTGGAAGTCCGATTTTTTATTTTTGGAACAATTAAAATCTCGTAAATCGGGAAAAATGGAAAAGCACCACAGATGTGCTCAAAATGTCTGGGGAAGGCATCCTAAAAACCTTATAAATCATCCCCATATTTGTGGAATCGTCCAGGTAGCATTTTACAGGGTAGATTTGGAGAAGTCTCTTATGCATTGGTTCACCGGGCCATTGGGGCGCTATTGGAGCGCCATTGGTGCGCCATTGGGGAGCCATTGGTGCGCTATTGGGGTGCCAATGGTGCGATTTTTGAGTTTTGAGCTGAAATTTTGATTTTGGAGTTTTGAGCTGTAATTTTGTACGCAAACCAATAAAATTCCAATCTAACTTCCTGCAAAATTTTAGAGTTTTCAGAGAAGTTGAAGTCAGGCTTTTCATTTTTGAAACAATGAAAATCCCGTAAAACGGGAAAAATGGAAAAGCACCCTAGATGAGCTCAAAATGTCCGGGAAAGGCATCCAAAAATCCTTATAAATCATCCCCACATTTTTGGAATCATCTTAGGTAGCATTTGACGCGGTGGATTTGGAGATTGCTCATATGCATTGGTTCACTAGGCCATTGGTGCGCTATTGGGGCGCCATTGGGGTGCCATTGGTGCGATTTTTGACTTTTGAGCTGAAATTTTGATTTTTGAGTTTTGAGCTGAAATTTGGTACACATACAATAAAAATCCAATCCAACTACCTGCAAAATTTCAGATTTTTCTGAGATGTGGAAGTCCGTCTTTTTATTTTTGGAACAATTAAAATCCCGTAAATCATGAAAAATGGAAAAGCACCTCAGACGAGCTCAAAATGTCCGGGGGAGGCATCCAAAAATCCTTATAAATCATTCCCATATTTGTGGTACCATCTTAGGTGGCATTTTACATGGTGGATTTGGAAATTGCTCTTATGCAATGGTTCACAGGGCCTTTGGTGCGCTATTGGGGCGCCATTGGTGCGCTATTGGGGCGCCATTGGGGCGATTTTTAAGTTTTGTGCTGAAATTTTGATTTGTGAGTTTTGTGCTGAAATTTTGTACACAAACCAATATAAATTCAATCCAACTACCTGCAAAATTTTAGATTTTTATATGAAGTGGAAGTCCGATTTTTATTTTTGGAACAATTAAAATCCCGTAAATCGGGAAAAATGGAAAAGCACCACAGATGTGCTCAAATTGTCCGGGGGAGGCATCCAAAAATCCATATAAATCATCCCCATATTTAGGAAATCATCTTAGGTAGCTTTTGACATGGTGGATTTCGAGATTGCTCTTATACATTGGTTCATTGGGCCATTGGTGCGCTATTGGTGCGCCATTGGGGTGCCTTTGGTGCGATTTTTGACTTTTGAGCTGAAATTTTGATTTTTAAGTTTTGAGCTGAAATTTGGTACACATAAAATAAAAATCCAACCCAAGTACCTGCGAAATCTCAGAATTTTCTGAGAAGTGGAAGTCCGATTTTTATTTTTGGAACAATTAAAATCCCGTAAATCGGGAAAAATGGAAAAGCACCACAGATGTGCTCAATATGTCTGGGGAAGGCATCCTAAAATCCTTATAAATCATCTCCATATTTGTGGAATCATCTTAGGTAGCATTTGACACGGTAGATTTGGAGAAGTCTCTTATGCATTGGTTCACTGGGCCATTGGGGCGCTATTGGAACGCCATTGGTGCGCCATTGGGGAGCCATTTGTGCGCTATTGGGGTGCCAATGGTGCGATTTTTGTGTTTTGAGATGAAATTTTGATTTTTGAGTTTTGAGCTATAATTTTGTACACAAACCAATAAAATCCAATCCAACTAAATGCAAAATTTCTGAGTTTTCAGAGATGTAGAAGTCAGGCTTTTCATTTTTGGAACAATTAAAATCCCGTAATTCGGGAAAAATGGAAAAGCACCACAGATGAGCTCATAATGTCCGGGGAAGGCATCCAAAAATCCTTATAAATCGTCCCCATATTTTTGGAATCATCTTAGGTAGCATTTCACGTGGTGGATTTGGAGATTACTCTTATGCTTTGGTTCACTGGGCCATTGGTGCGCTATTGGGGCTCCATTGGTGCGCTATTGTGGCGCCAATGGGGTGCTTTCTCAGTTTTGACCTGAAATTTTGTACACAAACCAATAAAAATCCAATCCAACTACTTGAAAAATTTCAGATTTTTCTAAGAAGTCGAACTCCGATTTTTGTTTTTTGAAACAATTAAAATTTCGTAAATCGGGAAAAATGGAAAAGCACCTCAGATGAGCTCAAAATGTCCGGGGGAGGCATCCAAAAATCCCTATAAATCATCCCCATATTTGTGGTACCGTCTAATGTAGCATTTCACATGGTGGATTTGGAGATTACTCTTACGCATTGGTTCACCGGGCCATTGGTGCGCTATTGGGGCGACTGTGGGCCGATTTTTCAGTTTTAAGCTGAAATTTTGATTTTTTAATTTTGAGCTGAAATTTTGTTCACAAACCAATAAAAATCCAATCGAACTACCTGCAAAATTTCGGATTTTTATAAGAAGTGGAAGTTCGAATTTTTATTTTTGGAACAATTAAAATCCCGTAAATCGGGAAAAATGTAAAAGCACCTCAGATGAGCTCAAATTGTCCGGGGGAGGAATCCAAAAATCCTTATAAATCATCCCCATATTTGGGAAATCATCTTAGGTAGCATTTGACACGGTAGATTTGGAGATTGCTCTTATGCATTGGTTCACTGGGCCATTGGTGCGCTATTGGTGCGCCATTGGTTCGCTATTGGGGCGCCATTGGGGTGCCATTGGTGCGATTTTTGACTTTTGAGCTGAAATTTTGATTTTTGACTTTTGAGCTGAAATTTGGTATACTCACAATAAAAATCAAATCCAACTTCCTGAAAAATTTCAGATTTTTCTGAGATGTGGAAGTCCGATTTTTTATTTTAGGAGAAATTAACATCCCGTAAATCAGGAAAAATGGAAAAGCACCACAGATGTGCTCAAAATGTCCGGGGAAGGCATCCTAAAATCCTTATAAATCTTCCCCATATTTGTGGAATCATCTTAGGTAGCTTTTGACACGGTACATTTGGAGAATTCTCCTATGCATTGGTTCACTGGTTCATTGGGGAGCTACTGGAGCGCCATTGGGGAGCCATTGGGGAGCCACTAGTGCACTATTGGGGTGCCATTGGTGCGATTTTTGAGTTTTGAGCTGAAATTTTGATTTTTGAGTTTTGAGATGAAATTTTATGCACAAACCAATAAAAATCCAGTCCAACTACCTGCAAAATTTCAAATTTTTCTGAGAAGTGGAAGTCCGACCTTTTATTTTTGGAACAATTAAAATCCCGTAAATCAAGAAAATTGGAAAAGCACATCAGATGAGCTCAAAATGTCCGGGGAAGGCATCCAAAAATCCATATAAATCATTCTCATATTTGTGGAATCATATTAGGTAGCATTTGACATGGTGGATTTGGATATTGCTCTTATGCATTGGTTCACTAGGCCATTAGTGCGCCAATGGTGCGCTATTGGTGCGCCACTGGTGCGATTTTTGAGTTTTGAGATGAAATTTTAATTTTTGAGTTTTGAGCTGTAATTTTGTGCACAAAACAATAAAAATCCAATCCAACTACCTGAAAAGTTTCAGAGTTTTCTGAGAGGTAGAAGTCAGGCCTTTCATTTTTGGAAAAAGTTAAAATCCGGTAAATTGGGAAAAAAGGAAAAGCACACCAGATGAGCTCAAAATGTCCGGGGAAGGCAACCAAAAATCCTTATAAATCATCCCCATATTTTTGGAAACATCTTAGGTAGCATTTGACAAGGTGGATTTGGAGATTGCTCATTGGTGCGCTATTGGTGCGATTTTTTAGTTTTGAGCTAAAATTTCGTAGACAAACCAATAAAAATCCAGTCCAACTACCTGCAAAATTTCAGAATTTTCTGAGATGTGGAAGTGCAAACTTTTATTTTTGGAACAATTAAAATCCCGTAAATTGGGAAATTTGGAAAAGCACATCAGAT
The DNA here is from genome assembly GCA_028386065.3 of Turnera subulata. Taxonomy (NCBI): domain Eukaryota; kingdom Viridiplantae; phylum Streptophyta; class Magnoliopsida; order Malpighiales; family Passifloraceae; genus Turnera; species Turnera subulata. The sequence goes on along the minus strand of JAKUCV010002502.1, from coordinate 52,374 downwards.
GAGCTCAAAATGTCCGGGGAAGGCATCAAAAAATTCTTATAAATCATTCCCATATTTTTGGAATCAATTTAGGTGGCATTTGACATGGTGGATTTGGAGATTGCTCTTATGCATTGGTTCACTGGGCCATTGGTGGGCTATTGGTGCCCCATTGCGGCGCTATTGGTGCGCCACCGGTGCGATTTTTGAGTTTTGAGCTGAAATTTTAATTTTTGAGTTTTGAGCTGTAATTTTGTACACAAACCAATAAAAATCCAATCCAACTACCTGCAAAATTTCAGTGTTTTCTGAGAAGTGGAAGTCCGACCTTTTATTTTTGAAACAATTAAAATCTCGTAAATCGGGAAAATTGGAAAAGCACCTCAGATGAGCTCAAAATGTCCGGGGAAGGCATCCAAAAATTTTTATATATCATTCTCATATTTTTGGAATCATCTTAGGTAGCATTTGACATGGTGGATTTGGAGATTGCTCTTACGCATTAGTTCACTAGGCCATTAGTGCGCCGTTGGTGCGCTATTGGTGCGCCACTGGTGCGATTTTTGAGTTTTGTGCGGAAATTTTGACTTTTGAGTTTTGAGCTGTAATTTTGTACACAAAAAAATAAAAATCCAATCCAACTACCTGCAAAATTTCAGAGTTTTCTATGATGTAGAAGTCAGGTCTTTCATTTTTGGAACAATTAAATTCCCGTAAATCGGGAAAAAAGGAAAAACACACCATATGAGCTCAAAATGTCCGGGGAAGGCAACCAAAAATCCGTATAAATCATCCCCATATTTTTGAAATCATCTTAGGTAGCATTTGACAAGGTGGATTTGGAGATTGCTCATCGGTGCGCCATTGGTGCGCTATTGGTGCGATTTTTGAGTTTTGAGCTGAAATTTTGATTTTTGAGTTTTGAGTTGAAATTTCGTTCACAAACCAATAAAAATCCAGTCCAACGACCAGAAAAATTTCAGACTTTTCTGAGTCGTGCAAGTCCAACCTTTTATTTTTGGAACAATTAAAATCCCGTAAATCGGGAAATTTGGAAAAGCACATCAGATGAGCTCAAAATGTCCGGGGAAGGCATCCAAAAATCAATATAAATCATTCCCATATTTTTGGAATCATCTTACGTAGCATTTGACATGGTGGATTTGGAGATTGCTCTTATGCATTGGTTCACTGGGCCATTGGTGCGCCATTGGTGCGCTATTGGGGTGCTATTGGTGCGATTTTTGAGTTTTGTGCTGAAATTTTGATTTTTGAGTTTTGAGATGTAATTTTGTACACAAAAAAATAAAAATCCAATCCAACTACCTGCAAAATTTCAGTGTTTTCTGAGATGTAGAAGTCAGGCTTTTCATTTTTGGAACATTTAAAATCCCGTAAATCGGGAAAAATGGAAAAGCACACCAGATGAGCTCAAAATGTCCGGGGAAGGCAACCAAAAATCCTTATAAATCATCGCCATATTTTTGGAATCATCTTAGGTAGCATTTGACAAGGTGGATTTGGAGATTGCTCATTGGTGCGCCATTGGTGCGCTATTGGTGCGATTTTTGAGTTTTGAGCTGTTTAAAATCCCGTAAATCGGGAAAAATGGAAAAGCACACCAGATGAGCTCAAAATGTCCGGGGAAGGCAACCAAAAATCCTTATAAATCATCGCCATATTTTTGGAATCATCTTAGGTAGCATTTGACAAGGTGGATTTGGAGATTGCTCATTGGTGCGCCATTGGTGCGCTATTGGTGCGATTTTTGAGTTTTGAGCTGAAATTTTGATTTTTGAGTTTTGAGTTGAAATTTCGGACACAAACGAATACAAATCCAGTGCTACTACCTGCAAAATTTCAGATTTTTCTGAGATTTGGAAGTCCAACCTTTTATTTTTGGAACAATTAAAATCCCGTAAATCGGGAAATTTGGGAAAGCACATCAGATGAGCTCAAAATGTCCGGGGAAGGCATCAAAAAATCCTTATAAATCATTCCCATATTTTTGGAATCATCTTAGGTAGCATTTGACTTGGTGTATTTGGAGATTGCTCTTATGCATTGGTTCACTGGGCCATTGGTTCGCCATTGGTGCGCTATTGGAGCCCCATTGCGGCGCTATTGGTGCGATTTTTGAGTTTTGAGCTGAAATTTTGATTTTTGAGTTTTGAGCTGTAATTTTGTACACAAACCAATAAAATTCCAATCCAACTACCTGCAAAATTTCAGTGTTTTCTGAGATGTAGAAGTCAGGCTTTTCATTTTTGGGACAATTAAAATCCCGTAAATCGGGAAAAATGGAAAAGCACCCCAGATGAGATCAATATTTTGGGGGAAGGCTTCCAAAAATCCTTATAAATCATCCCCATATTTTTTTAATCTTCTTAGGTAGTATTTGACATGGTGGATTAGGAGATTGCTCATTGGTGCGCCATTGGTGTGCTATTTGTGCGATTTTTGAGTTTTGAGCTGAAATTTTGATTTTTGAGTTTTGAGCCGAAATTTTGAACACAAACCAATAAAAATCCAGTCCAACTACCTGAAAAATTACAAATTTTTCTGAGATGTGCAAGTCCGACCTTTTATTTTTGGAACAATTTAAAGCCCGTAAATAGGGAAAATTGGAAAAGCACCTTAGAAGAGCTCCAAATGTCCGGGGAAGGCATCCAAAAAAACATATAAATCATTCTTATATTTGTGGAGTCTTCTTAGGTAGCATTTCATATGGTGTATTTGGAGATTGCTCTTATGCATTGGTTCACTGGGCCATTGGGGCCCCATTGGGGCGCTATTGGTGCGCCATTGGTGCGATTTTTTAGTCTTGAGCTGAAATTTTGATTTTTGAGTTTTGAGCTGAAATTTTATACAGACACCAATAAAAATTTGATCCAACTCCCTGCAAAATTTCAGAGTTTTCTTAGAAGTAGAAGTCAGGCTTTTCATTTTCGGAACTATTAAAATCCCGTAAATCGGGAAAAATGGGAAAGCACCCCAAGTGAGCTCAAAATGTCTGGGGAAGGCATCCTAAAATCCTTATAAATCATCCCCATATTTGTTGAATCATCTTAGGTAGCATTTGACATGGTAGATTTGGAGAATTCTCTTATACATTGGTTCACTGGGCCATTGGGGAGCTACTGGAGCGCCATTGGTGCGCTATTGGGGTGCCATTGGAGCGATTTTTGAGTTTTGAGTTGAAATTTTGATTTTTGAGTTTTGAGCTGAAATTTTATGCACAAAACAATAAAAATCCAGTCCAGCTACCTGCAAAATTTCAGATTTTTCTGAGACGTGGAAGTCCGACCTTTTAATTTTGAAACAATTACAAACCTGTAAATCGGGAAAATTGGAAAAGCACCTCAGATGAGCTCAAAATGTCCGGGGAAGGCATCCAAAAATCCTTATAAATCATTCTCATAATTGTGGAATCATCTTAGGTAGCATTTTACATGGTGGATTTGGAGATTGCTCTTATGCATTGGTTCACTGGGCCATTGGGGCCCCATTGGGGCGCTATTGGTGCGCCATTGGTGCGATTTTTTAGTCTTGAGCTGAAATTTTGATTTTTGAGTTTTGAGCTGAAATTTTATACAGACACCAATAAAAATTTGATCCAACTCCCTGCAAAATTTCAGAGTTTTCTTAGAAGTAGAAGTCAGGCTTTTCATTTTCGGAACTATTAAAATCCCGTAAATCGGGAAAAATGGGAAAGCACCCCAAGTGAGCTCAAAATGTCTGGGGAAGGCATCCTAAAATCCTTATAAATCATCCCCATATTTGTTGAATCATCTTAGGTAGCATTTGACATGGTAGATTTGGAGAATTCTCTTATACATTGGTTCACTGGGCCATTGGGGAGCTACTGGAGCGCCATTGGTGCGCTATTGGGGTGCCATTGGAGCGATTTTTGAGTTTTGAGTTGAAATTTTGATTTTTGAGTTTTGAGCTGAAATTTTATGCACAAAACAATAAAAATCCAGTCCAGCTACCTGCAAAATTTCAGATTTTTCTGAGACGTGGAAGTCCGACCTTTTAATTTTGAAACAATTACAAACCTGTAAATCGGGAAAATTGGAAAAGCACCTCAGATGAGCTCAAAATGTCCGGGGAAGGCATCCAAAAATCCTTATAAATCATTCTCATAATTGTGGAATCATCTTAGGTAGCATTTTACATGGTGGATTTGGAGATTGCTCTTATGCATTGGTTCCCTAGGCCATTAGTGCGCCGTTGGGGCGCTATTGGTGCGCCACTAGTGCGATTTTTGAGTTTTGTGCTGAAATTTTGATTTTTGAGTTTTGAGCTGTAATTTTGAACAAAAAACAATAAAAATACAATCCAACTACCTGCAAATTTTCAGAGTTTTCTGAGATGTAGAAGTCAGGCCTTTCATTTTTGGAACAATTAAAATCCCGTAAATCGGGAAAAATGGAAAAGCACACCAGATGAGCTCAAAATGTCCGGGGAAGGCATCCAAAAATCCTTATAAATCATTCTCATAATTGTGGAATCATCTTAGGTAGCATTTTACATGGTGGATTTGGAGATTGCTCGTATGCATTGGTTCACTAGGCCATTAGTGCGCCGTTGGGGCGGTATTGGTGCGCCACTGGTGCGATTTTTGAGTTTTGTGCTGAAATTTTGATTTTTGAGTTTTGAGCTGTAATTTTGTACACAAAACAATAAAAATCCAATCCAACAACCTGCAAAATTTCAGTGTTTTCTGAGATGTAGAAATCAGGCTTTTCATTTTTGGAACATTTAAAATTCCGTAAATCGGGAAAAATGGAAAAGCACCACAGATGAGCTCAAAATTGTTGGGGAAGGCTTCCAAAAATTCTTATAAATCATCCCCATGTTTTTGGAATCTTCTTAGGTGGCATTTGACATAGTGGATTAGGAGATTGCTCATTGGTGCGATTTTTGAGTTTTGAGCTGAAATTTTGATTTTTGCGTTTTGAGCTGAAATTTTGAACACAAACCAATAAAAATCCAGTCCAACTAACTGAAACATTACAGAATTTTCTGAGATGTGGAAGTCCGACCTTTAATTTTTGGAACAATTAAAATCCCGTAAATCGGGAAAAATGGGAAACCACCCCAGGTGAGCTCAAAATGTCCGGGGAAGGCATCCAAAAATCCTTATAAATCATCCCCATACTTTTGGAATAGTCTTAGGTAGCATTTGACATGGTGCATTTTGAGATTTCTCTTATGCATTGGTTCACTGGGCCATTGGTGCGCTATTGGTGCGCCTTTGGTGCGATTTTTTAGTCTTGAGCTAAAATTTTGATTTTCAAGTTTTGAGCTGACATTTTGTACAAACACCAATAAAAATTTAATCCATCTACCTGCAAAATTTCAGATTTTTCTGAGAAGTGGAAGTCTGACCTTTCATTTTTGGATCAATTAAAATCCCCGTAAATCCAGAAAATTGGAAAAGCACCTCAGATGAGCTCAAACTGTCCGGGGAAGGCCTCCAAAAATCCTTATAAATTATTCCCATATTTGTGGAATCATCTTAGGTAGCATTTGACATGGTGGATTTGGAGATTGCTCTTATGCATTGGTTCACTCGGCCATTGGTGCGCCATTGGCGCACTACTGGTGCCCCATTGCGGCGCTATTGGTGCGCCACTGGTGCGATTTTTGAGTTTTGAGCTGAAATTTTGATTTTTGAGTTTTGAGCTGTACTTTTGTACACAAATCAATAAAAGGCGAATCCAACTACCTGCAAAATTTCAGAGTTTTCTGAGTCGTGGAAGTCCGACCTTTTACTTTTGGAACAATTAAAATCCCGTAAATCGGGAAAATTGGAAAAGCACCTTAGATGAGCTCAAAATGTCCGGGGAGGGCGTCCAAAAATCTTATAAAAATCCCCATATTTGTGGAACCGTCTTAGGTAGCATTTTACATGGTGGATTTGGAGATTGCTCTTATGCATTGCTTCACTGGGCCATTGGTGCGCTATTGGGGCGCCAGTGGGGCGATTTTTGCGTTTTGTGCTGAAATTTTAATTTTTGAGTTTTGAGCTGAATTTTTGTACAGAAACCAATCAAAATCCAATCCAACTACCTGAGAAATTTGAGATTTTTCTAAGAAGATGAAGTCCGATTTTTATTTTTGGAACAATTAAAATCCCGTAAATCGGGAAAAATGGAAAAGCACCGCAGATAAGCTCAAAATGTCCGGGGGAGGCATCGAAAAATCCTTATAAATCATTTCCATATTTTTGTAATCATCTTAGGTAGTATTTGACGTGGTGGATTTGGAGATTGCTCTTATGCATTGGTTCACTCGGCCATTGGTGCCCTATCGGGGCGCTATTGGTGCGATTTTTTAGTTTTTAGCTGAAATTTTGATTTTTGTGTTTTAAGCTGTAATTTTATACACACACCAATAAAAATCCAAACAACCTACCTGCAAAGTTTCAGATTTTTCAGAGAAGTGGAAGTCCGAGTTTTTATTTTTTCATCAATTAAAATCCCGTAAATCGGGAAAACTGGAATAGCGCCTCAGATGAGCTCAAAATGTCCGGGGAAGGCATCCAAAAATCCTTATAAATCATCCCCATATTTTTGGAACCGTCTTAGGTAGCATTTGAGAAGGTGGATTTGGAGATTGCTCTTATGCATTGGTTCACTGGGCCATTGGTGCGCTATTGGGGCGCCATTCGGGCGATTTTTGAGTTTTGAGTTGAAATTTTGATTTCTGAGTTTTGAGCTGAAATTTTCTACACAAACCAATAAAACTCCAGTCCAACTACCTGCAATAGTTCGGATTTTTCTGAGTCGTGGAAGTCCGACCTTTTACTTTTGGAGCAATTAAAATCCCGTAAATCCGGAAAATTGGAAAAGCACCTCAGATGAGCTCAAAATGTCCGGGAACGGCATCCAAAAATCCTTATAAATATGCCCATATTTGTGGAACAATCTTAGGTAGCATTTTACATGGTGGATTCGGAGATTTCTCTTATCCATTGGTTCACTGGGCCACTGGTGCGCTATTGGGGCGCCAGTGAGGCGATTTTTGAGTTTTGTGCTGGAATTTTGATTTTTAAGTTTTGAGCTGAAATTTTGTACACAAACCAATCAAAATCCAATCCAACTACCTGCAAAATTTGAGATTTTTCTAAGAAGATGAAGTCCGATTTTTTCTTTGGAACAATTAAAATCCCGTATATCGGGAAAAATGGAAAAGCACCCCAGATGAGCTCAAAATGTCTGGGGAAGGCATCCAAAAATCCTTATAAATCATTCCCATATTTGTGGAATCATCTTAGGTAGCACTTGACATGGTGGATTTGGAGATTGCTCTTATGCATTGGTTCACTGGGCCATTGTTGCGCCAATGGTGCGCTATTGGTGCCCCATTGGGGAGCTATTGGTGCGCCTTTGGTGCGATTTTTTAGTCTTGAGCTGAAATTTTGTACACACACCAATAAAAATCCAATCCAACTACCTGAAAAATTTCAGTGTTTTCTTAGATGTAGAAGTCAGGCTTTTCTTTTTTGGAACAACTAAAATCCCGTAAATCGGGAAAAATGGGAAAGCACCCCAGAAGTGCTCAAAATGTCCGGGAAAGGCATCCAAAAATCCTTATAAATCATCCCCATATTTTTGGAATAATCTTTGGTAGCATTTGACATGGTGAATTAGAAGATTGCTGTTATGCATTTGTTCATTGGGCCATTGGGGCGCCATTGGTGCGCTATTGGTGCCCCATTGGTGCGATTTTTTAGTCTTGAGCTGAAATTTTAATTTTTGAGTTTTGGGCTGAAATTTTGATTTTTGAGTTTTAAGCTGTAATTTTTTACACACACCAATAAAAATCCAATCCAAATACTTGCAAACTATAAAATTTTTCTGAGATGTGGAAGTCCGACCTTTCATTTTTGCAACAATTAAAATCCCGTAAATCGGGAAAATTGGAAAAGCACCTGAGATGAGCTCAAAATGTCCGGGGAAGGCCTCCAAAATTCCTTATAAATCATTTCAATATATTTGGAGTCATCGTAGGTAGCATTTGACATGGTGGATTTGGAGAATGCTCTTATGCATTGGTTCACTCGGCCATTGGTGCGCCATTGGCGCGCTGTTGGTGCCCCATTGGGGCGCAATTGGTGCGCCATTGGTGCGATTTTTTAGTTTTGAGCTGAAATTTTGATTTTTGAGTTTTAAGCTGTAATTTTTACACACACCAATAAAACTCCTATCCACCTACCTACAAAATTTCAGATTTTTGAGAGAAGTGGAAGTCCGAGTTTTTATTTTTGGAACAATTAAAATCCCGTAAATCGGGAAAAATGGAATAGCGCCTCAGATGAGCACAAAATGTCCGGGGAAGGCATCCAAAAATCCATATAAATCATCCCCACATTTTTGGAACCGTCTTAGATAGCATGTGAGATGGTGTATTTGGAGATTGCTCTTATGCATTGGTTCACTGGGCCATTGGTGCGCTATTGGGGCGCCATTCGGGCGATTTTTGAGTTTTGAGCTGAAATTTTGTACAAAAAACAATAAAACTCCAGTCCAACTACCTGCGAAATTTCAGTTTTTTCTGAGTCGTGGAAGTCCGACCTTTTACTTTTGGAACAATTAAAATCCCGTAAATCCGGAAAATTGGAAAAGCACCTCAGATGAGCTCAAAATGTCCGGGGACGGCATCCAAAAATCCTTATAAATATCCCCAGATTTGTGGAACCGTCTTAGGTAGCATTTTACATGGTGGATTTGGAGATTGCTCATATGCATTGGTTCACTGGGCCATTGGTATGCTGTTGGGGCGCCAGTGGGGCGATTTTTGCGTTTTGTGCTGAAATTTTGATTTTTGAGTTTTGAGCTGAAATTTTGTACACAAACCAATCAAAATTCAATCCAACTACCTACAAAATTTGAGATTTTTCTAAGAAGATGAAGTCCGACTTTTTATTTCTGGAACAATTAAAATCCCGTAAATAGGTAAAAATGGAAAAGCACCTCAGATGAGCTCAAAATGTCCGGGGGAGGCATCCAAAAATCCTTGTAAATCATCCCAATATTTGGGAAATCATCTTAGGTAGAATTTTACATGGTGGAATTGGAGATTACACTTATGCATTGGTTCACTGGGCCATTGGTTCGATATTGGTGCGCCATTGGTGCCTTATTGTGGCGCCATTGGGGTGCCATTGGTTGGATTTTTTACTTTTGAGCTGAAATTTTGATTTCTGAGTTTTGAGCTGAAATTTGGTACGCACACAATAAAAATTGAACCCAACTACCTGAAAAATTTCAGATTTTTCTGAGATGTGGATGTCCGACTTTTTATTTTTGGAACATTTAAAATCCCGTAAATCGGGAAAAATGGAAAAGCACCCCAGAAGAGCTCAAAATGTCCGGGGAAGGCATCCTAAAATCCTTATAAATCATCCCCATATTTTTAGAATCATCTTAGGTAGATTACTCTTATGCATTGGTTCACTGGGCCATTGGGGCGCTATTGGGGTGCCATTGGTGCGATTTTTGAGTTTTGAGCTGAATTTTTTATTTTTAATTTTTGAGCTGAAATTTTGTGCACAAACCAATATAAATCCAGTCGAACTACCTGAAAATTTTCAGATTTTTTTGAGATTTGGAAGTCCGACCTTTTGTTTTTGGAATGATTAAAATCCCGTAAACCTGGAAAATAGGAAAAGCACCTCAGATGAGCTCAAAATGTCCGGGAAAGGAATCGAAAAATTCTTATAAATCATTCCCATATTTGTGGAATCGTCTTAGGTAGCAATTGACATGGTGGATTTGGAGATTGCTCTTATGCATTGGTTCACTGGGCCATTGGTGCGCAATTGCTGCGCTATTGGTGCCCCATTGGGGCGCTGTTGGTGCGCCGCTGGTGCGATTTTTGAGTTTTGAGCTGTAATTTTGTACAAAAACCAATAAAAATCCAATCCAAATACCTGCAAAATTTAAGAGTTTTCTGAGATGTAGAAGTCAGGCTTTTCATTTATGGAACAATTAATTTCCCGTAAATCGGAAAAAATGGAAAAGCACCACAGATGAGCTCAAAATGTCCGGGGAAGGAATCCAAAAATCCTTATAAATCATCCCCATATATTTGGAATCATCTTAGGTAGAATTTGACATGGTGGATTTGGAGATTGCTCATTGGTGCGCCATTGGTGCGCTATTGGTGCTATTTTTGAATTTTGAGCTGAAATTTTGTACACAAAACAATAAAAATCCAGTCCTTCTACCTGAAAATTTCAGATTTTTCTGAGATGTGGAAGTCCAACCTTTTTTTTTCGAACAATTTAAATCCCGTAAATCGGGAAAATTGGAGAAGCACGTCAGAAGAGCTCAAATTGTCCAGGGAAGGCCTCCAAAAACACTTATAAATCGTTCCCATGTTTATGGAATCGTCTTAGGTAGCATTTGACGTGGTGGATTTGGAGTTTGCTCTTATGCATTGGTTCTCTCGGCCATTGGTGCGCCATTGGTGCGCTATTGGTGCCCCATTGGGGCGCTATTGGTGCGCCATTGGTGCGATTTTTGAGTTTTGAGCTGAAATTCTGTACACAAAACAATAAAAATCCAATCCAGCTACCTGCAAATTTTCAGAATTTTCAGAGATGTAGAAGTCAGGCTTTTTATTTTTGGAACAATTAAAATCCCGTAAATCGGGAAAAATGGAAAAGCACCCCAGAAGAGCTCAAAATGTCCGGGGAAGGCATCCAAAAATCCTTATAATTCATCCCCATATTTTTGGAATCCTCTTAGGTAGCATTTGACATGGTGGATTTGGAGATTGCTCGTTGGTGTGATTTTTGAGTTTTGAGCTGAAATTTAGATTTTTAAGTTTTGAGCAGAAATTTCGTACACAAACCAATAAAACTCCTGTCCAACTACCGGAAAAAATTTAGATTTCTCTGAGATGTAGAAGTCTGACCATTTATTTTTGGAACAATTAAAATCCCGTAAATCGGGAAATTTGGAAAAGCACCTCAGATGAGCTCAAAATGTCCGAGGAAGGCATCCAAAAATCCTTATAAATCATTCCCATATTTGTGAAATCATTTTACGTAGCATTTGACATGGTGGATTTGGAGATTACTCTTATGCATTGGTTCACTGGGCCATTGGTGCTGTATTGGTGCCCCATTGGGGCGCTATTGGTGTGCCATTGGTGTGATTTTTGAGTTTTGAGCTGAAATTTTGTACAAAAACCAAAAAAAATCCAATCCAACTACCTGAAAATTTTCATAATTTTCTGAGAAGTAGAAGTCATGCTTTTCATTTTTGCAACAATTAAAATCACATAAATCGGGAAGAATGGAAAAGCACCCCAGATGAGCTCAAAATGTCCGGGGAAGGCATCCAAAAATTCTTTTAAATCATCCCCATATTTTTGGAATCATCTTAGGTAGCATTTGACATGGTGGATTTGGAGATTGCTCTTATGCATTGGTTCTCTTGGCCATTGGTGCGTTATTGGTGCCCCATTGGGGCGCTATTGGTGCGGCATTGGTGCGATTTTTGTGTTTTGAGCTGAAATTTTTATTTTTGGGCTTTGTGCTGAAATTTTGTACACAAACCAATAAAAATCTAATCCAACTACCTGCAAAATTTCAGATTTTTCTGAGATGTGGAAGTCCAACCTTTTCTTTTTGGAACAATTAAGATCCCGTAAATCGGGAAAATTGGAAAAGCACCTCAGATGAGCTCAAAATGCCTGGGGAAGGCATCCAAAAATCCTTATAAATCATTCCCATATTTTTGGATTCATCTTAGGTAGCATTTGACATGGTGGATTTGGAGATTGCTCTTATGTATTGGTTCACTGGGCCATTGGTGCGCCATTTGTGCGCTATTGGTGCCCCATTGGGGTGCTATTGTTGCGCCATTGGTGTGATTTTTGACTTTTGAGCTGAAATTTTGTACACAAACCAATACAAATCCAGTCCAACTACCTGCAAAATTTCAGATTTTTCTGTGATGTGGAAGTCCGACCTTCTATTTTTGGAACAATTAAAATCCCGTAAATCGGGAAAATTGGAAAAGCACCTCAGATGAGCTCAAAACGTCCGAGGAAGGAATCCAAAAATCCCTATAAATCAATCCCATATTTGTGGAATCATCTTAGGTAGTATTTGACAAGGTGGATTTGGAGATTGCTCATTGGTGCGCTATTGGTGCAATTTTTGAGTTTTGAGCTGAAATTTTGATTTTTGAGTTTTAAGCTGAAATATTGTACACAAACCAACAAAAATCCAGTCCAACTACCTGCAAAATTTCAGATTTTTCTGAGAGGTGGAAGTCCGACCTATTATTTTTGGAAAAATTAAATTTCCGTAAATTGGGAAAATTGGAAAAGCACCTCAGATGAGCTCAAAATGTCCGGGGAAGGCATCCAAAAATACTTATAAATCATTCCCATGTTTGTGGAATCATCTTAGGTAGCATTTGACATGGTGGATTTGGAGATTGCTCTTATGCATTGGTTCACTGGGACATTGGTGTGCTATTGGTGCCCCAATGGGGCGCCATTGGAGCGCTATTGGTGCGCCATTGGTGCGACTTTTGAGTTATGAGCTGAAATTTTGATTTTTGAGTTTTGTGCTGAAATTCTGTACACAAACCAATAAAAATCCAATCTAACTACCTGCAAAATTTTTGAATTTTCTGAGATGTAGAAGTCAGGCTTTTTATTTTTGGAACAATTAAATTCCCGTAAATCGGGAAAAGTGGAAAACACCCCAGATGAGCTCAAAATGTTCGGGGAAGGCATCCAAAAATCCTTATAAATCATCCCCATATTTTTGGAATCATCTTAGGTAGCTGATACACATGAAATGTGCTTGGTTTTAGGCTTGATTTTATATATATTTACTCTCAATTTATCATGATTATATACCTTGCCTTGCATTATTTCATCATATTCCCTTAATTCTCATCTCTTACTGTGTGATTAGTGATTCCCGGTGCATTTTGAAAAATTTCGGAGATTTTATTGGAGAACTCGAAGAAACAGCCTCTGGCACAGCATGAGCCTGTTTCGAGCCTGTTGTTCAATTCAAAATCAATGAAAGGCCACGAATCCCCCTCCAAACACAAGTTATCCACCGGATTTCTCCACCTTTGCCTTGATCTACGAAGCCATCATGCCACCACATCATTCTCAAGAAGAGCTGAATTCAATTGCTGAGAAAAATGGAAAGAGAATGCCCACAGCCTCAGGGACAGGGCCAGCATAGGCTGGGCCTGTGAAATCTGCAGATGACCAGAAATGCGAAAAATAAATTTAAAACTCAGCCACTTGCAGAGCTTCACCCCTTGCAAAACTTTCAACTCTGTAATCATAACCTGAACGTTTTAGAACACTTTAGGCATAGGAAAGATGGGATAATCATTACACCTAAGGAATATTGCAATTAAAGAACTACTATCTTCCCCTAAAGTGTTCTAAAATCTGCAGATTTGAAGAATTCAGCCTCGACACACCTCCCAAGGTGCCATATCCCGAGGAACATGATGGGCTACTGAAACCCAACTTGCCCAAACTCCATACCTTCCAGCGAGTGGGAGAAGAGAGAAGAAAAGGATTTGCGCCTATAAATAGGAGGAGGGAACAAAGAACTGAGCATCGATTAATCCACAGATCCAAAGATGAGTGAGAGCCTTGGGAGGAACCTGTGAGTGAAAACAAATGGGTTCAGTATAGGTTGAGAGCGCCTGCAAGAACTGATCTGTGTAATTGACTTTGTGTTCTTGACAGGCCCAGCCACAGGCTCAGCACTGGCTTAGCCTGTTGCGGCACAGTCAAGGAAATGACACCACTTTTAATATGATTCTTGATTGATTATTTAGTAGCCTATTCTAAATCAAGTAGCAGCTTGGTGAAGGACCGAAAGGAGAAGCCAAGTGTGCTAGACCAACAATAGTCAGCCTTCACTCCTTAGCCGTTCGAAAGAAGATAGGGAGAGACTGTGGGAAAACATGCCCCAGCACCAAACTTCACCTCTAAGTGGACGTCTATTCTAGTGACAGGGGGTAGATGGAAGCTTAGGGAACTATCAATAAGATCGAAAGTCGTTGGTAGAACCTTAGGTTGGGAGCCCCTTCAAGAAATCTTATTAAACACAGGCCGTCAAACAGGCTCAGCCTGTTGTGAGGTTGTTGAGTAATTTAAAGCATGAAACAGGACATGTGAACCTCGGACACCTAAGACTTCACTTAATCTGATCTTTTCCTATTTCAACACTACTGTTACTTTTTTTTTCTTGCTTATTTTATATTTCAATAGCATTCACCTCATATTTAGTCTTTGTTTGTTTAAGCCTAATTTGTCTATTTGAAGGTAACAGGCTCAACCCAGTCCCTATGGATACGACCTTGATAGAGTACTACAACTACCCTGTGCACTTGCAGGACGCCTATCAAGTTTTTGGCGCCGCTGCTGGGGACTTGTGCTTAATACTATTACCTTTCATTTGGATTCATTAGGCTTTTTATTATCTAAACCTTTCTTTTAATTTTCCTTTGGTTGTTTTTATTTTCTTTGTGTGTTTTTCTTGTGTTGCTAACCTTTAGGTGTTGCGAATCAGTGAGAAAAAGAATTGACAAGTCAGAATTTAGCCAAGGAATTTCTAAACCCCTTCCGCATTTGCATTTCATGATGCTTGCATTAAGAGTTGTTTTGGTGGTTTTACACGTTAACACACACAGGATGAGCCTGTGTTATTTTGTATTTTGATTAAGGCATTCTACCTACCTAACGGCTAATTCAGCAAAATAAGAGGATTAGACTTGTTAAGATAGGAATTGATCAATCCTGTCTGCGCAATCCACTACCCCCCTCCCCCAATCGATTTCAACATTTTAGAGTTTAGCTTAAATACCCCCTTACTACATAGCTTAACTTTCAGTTTGGGGTAGTTAATTTCAGCATTGCACCCTGTTTTTGTTTAGTTTTGGCAGTGAGGACACTGCAGATTTTCAGATTGGGGTATTTTAGGGTGCAATTTAGCCATAGTATGACTCGATGTATTTCCTAGTGTTCATGTAATTTCAATTTTATCTATTTTCATTATGTTCCTCCCAGTGTGAGCCTATCCTTATATTTATGCACCTTCTCTTTTTCTATTTAACTCTGCTTAGATTCTAATCTCATGACTTATCTTATTTTCTCAAAATGAGCAGAACAGAATAATCAAGCAACTGCATTCTATGAATTCAATCAGATGACATGAATCCTGTTAAAGAATTTTTCTAAACGAAACAGGCTCAGCCTGTCTACCTTAGAACAGGCTCTTACCTCTATCAAGGAAAAATTTAAAGCAGAATCTTCAAGCAAGGAAAGGATCTAGGCCATCTTTGGTATAACTACAGATCACACAAATCAACACCTCACTCATCAAATCCTTGTAACCCCATTTGAGCCGATTATGATGGACCTATTTCATTCATTCACCCTGCACATCTCACCTCAACCATTTGCAACCGAAGCAGGGGCCATCAGTGTCTAAGGACACAAATTCCTTCAAACAGCCTCACCCTGTCGATGAGCCTGTGAACAAGATTTGAGCAAATTCAGAAAATGAGATTGCCCATACTCAGCCTGTGCAAAATTTAGAATGCCACCAAATACATGTAATCCCTCCTCCCTTGCAAAAGAAAAAGAGAAAATGAAAAATATGGAAAGGGAGGAAGGACAAATGTAACATCTGAATAATCATACTCCACCAAAGAACACAAATTCAATCCGTCTGTTGGAGTCAGTGGTTACATCAAGAGTGACTGAAGCATTGGGACACAGTTACTGAATAGCGTGAGAGTGCAGAAAAGACAAGGTCAAACAGCCTCTACACTTTCTCATGCTATTCGTGAACAAAAACAAGAGAATCGAGTTCACAAGCCATCGATCTTTGTGAAAACCATCCACCTTCCTTTGACAATCCTCACCCAGCCTCAAAACAACACAGATAAAGTCCTAGTGATCCTAGCTTGATGACTTATGCATATTAGTCGAGACAAGAGGTAATGGCTCTGCATATGAGGTATTGTTTTACACTTTTTCAATCTTTAACTAAATCCCTCAAATGGCAGAAGGAATGGAGGACAGTTGCAAAATTGTTTTTGTGATTTTTAAGACAAAAACTACTGACAAGAAGTTTGGTTGAAATCAAATGCAGTTTTGAAGGAAAATAAGAGGATGCCTGAATTAGAACACCACAAGGGAGAAATCTAGTGAAAATCTGATGCAATGGAATTGTCCTAACTTCCTTTCAAAATCATGCCTTCTTTTCTTTTCTGTTTGCTTGAAGACAAGCAAAATATTCAGTTTGGGGTATTTTGATACACATGAAATGTGCATGGTTTTAGGCATGATTTTAGATGTATTTACTCTCAATTTATCATGATTATATACCTTGCCTTGCATTATTTCATCATATTCCCTTGAATCCCATCCCTTATTGTGTGAATAGTGATTCCAGGTGCATTTTGAAGAATTTCGGAGATTTCATTGGAGAATTCGAAGAAACGGCCTCTGGCACAGCATGAGCCTGTTTCGAGCCTGTTCTTTATTGCAAAATCAGTGAAAGGCCGCGATTCCCCCTCCAAACACAAGTTATCCACTGGATTTCACCACCTTTGCCTTGATCTACGAAACCATCATGCAACCACATCAATCTCAAGAAGAACTGAATTCAATTGCTGAGAAAAATGGAAAGAGATTGCACACAGCCTCAGGCACAGGCTGAGCCTGTGAAATCTGCAGATGACCAGAAACGCGAAAAATGAATTTAAAACTCAGCCACTTGCAAAGCTTCACCACTTGCAAAACTTTCAACTCTGCAATCATAACCTGAACGTTTCAGAAGACTTTAGGCGTAGGAAAGAGGGGATAATCATTACACCTAAGGAATATTGCAATTAAAGAACAATTATCTTTCCTTAAAGTGTTCTAAAATCTGCAGATTTGAAGAATTCAGCCTCAGCACACCTCCCAAGGTGCCTTATCTCGAGGAACATGATGGGCTACTGAAACCCAACTTGCCCAAACTCCATACTTTCCAGCAAGTGGGAGAAGAGAGAAGAAGAGGATTTGCGCTTATAAATAGGAGGAGGGAAGAAAGAACTGAGCATCGATTAATCCATCGATCCAAAGAAATTGCAGAAGCTTAGGAACAGAGGCAAAACCCAGTTTCAAGGGGGGATACGATTCTGCAGCTTTTGCTGCAGAAATCATGTTGCCCCTAGCCTCCCAGTTGTTCCCAACCAGATGCTTTTCTTTGTTTTTGTTTTTTCTTTAATTTTGAGCATGCACTGAACAACCCCACTTAGGTTGAAGGGGAGAACTTGTCTTTGACTTCATTATAATAAATTGCTCATCTTATGCTCTAAACCCATTTTTCTTATTTTGTTTGTTGCACACTTGATACATGTTTGAGTTCTGGCCAAACCCATGCATGATGATAGGTAGCTAGGTGAAGGACCGAAAGGAGAGGCCATAGTTACTGGAACAACAACAACCATCCCTTAGTTTCTAGCTTTTGAAAGAAATTAGGAATTATTTGAGGAATTAGCCCCAACACCAAATCTTAATCCCCTTGGTTTGACCGATGCAAAAGCATGAGGATGAGTGAGAGCCTAGGGAGGAACCTGTGAGTGAAAAAAAATGGGTTCAGTATACGTTGGGAGTGCCTGGAAGAACTGATCTGTGTAATTGACTTTGTGTTCTCGACCGGCCAGCCACAGGCTCAGCACTGGCTCAGTCTGTTGCGGCACAGTCAAGAAATTGACACCACTTTTAATCTAATTCTTGATTGATTATTGAGTAGCCTATTCTAAGTCAAGTAGCAGCTTGGTGAAGGACTGAAAGGAGAAACCAAGTGTGATAGACCAACAATAGTCAGCCTTCACTCCTTAGCCGTTCGAAAAAAATAGAGAGAGACTGTGGGAAAACATGCCCCAACACCAAACTTCACCTCTAAGTGCACGTCTATTCTAGTGACAGGGGGAAGATGGAAGCTTAGGGAACTATCAATAAGATCGAAAGCCGTTGGTAGTACATTAGGTTGGGAGCCCCTTCAAGAAATTTTATTAAACACAGGCCGTCAAACAGGCTCAGCCTATTGTAAGGTTGTTGAGCAATTTAAAGCATGAAACAGGACATGTGAACCTCGGGCACCTAAGACTTCACTTAATCTGATCTTTTCCCATTTCAACACTACTGTTACTTTTATTTTCTTGCTTATTTTATATTTCAATAGCATTCACCTCATATTTAGTCTTTGTTTGTTTAAGCCTAATTTGTCAATTTGAAGGTAACAGGCTCAACCCAGTCCCTGTGGATACGACCTTGATAGAGTACTACAACTACCCTGTGCACTTGCAGGACGCCTATCAGTAGCATTTGACATAGTGGATTTGGAGATTGCTCATTGGTGCGATTTTTGAGTTTTGAGCTGACATTTTGAATTTTGAGTTTTGAGCTGAAATTTTGTACACAAACCAATAAAAATCCAGTCCCACCACCTGCAAAATTTCAGATTTTTCTGAGAAGTGAATGTCCGACCTTTTATTTTTGGAACAATTAAAATCCCGTAAATCGGGAAAATTGGAAAAGCACCTCATATGAGCTCAAAATGTCCGGGGAAGGCATCCATAAATCCTTATAAATCATTCCCATATTTGTGGAATCATCTTAGGTAGCATTTGACATGGTGGATTTGGAGATTGCTCTTATGCATTGGTTCACTGGGCCATTGGTGCGCTATTGGTGCCCCATTGGGGCGCTATTGTTGCGCCATTGGTGCGATTTTTGAGTTTTGAGCTGAAATTTTGATTTTTGAGTTTTGAACTGAAATTTTTTACACAAACCAATAAAAATCCAATCCAACTACCTGCAAAAATTCAGAATTTTCAGAGAAGTGCAAGTTCAACTTTTTATTTTTGGAACAATTAAAATCCCGTAAATCGGAAAAAATGGAAAAGCACCACAGATGAGCACAAAATGTCCGGGGAAGGCATCCAAAAATCCTTATAAATCATTCAATATTTTTTGAACCGTCTTAGGTAGATTTTGACCTGGTGGATTTGGAGATTGCTGTTATGCATTGGTTCACTGGGCCATTGGTGCGCTATTGGGGCGCCATTGGTCCCAGTTTTGAGTTTTGAGTTGAAATTTTGATTTGTGAATTTTGAGCTGAAATTTTATACACAAACCAATAAAATTCCAATCCAAGTACCTGCAAAATTTTAGATTTTTCTAAGAAGTGGAAGACCCACTTTTTATTTTTGGAACAATTAAAATCCCGTAAATCGGGAAAAATGCAAAAGCACACAATAAAAATCCAAACCAACTACTTGCAAAATTTCAGATTTTTCTGAGATGTGGAAGTCCGATTTTTTATTTCTGGAAAATTTAAAATCCCGTAAATCGGGAAAAATGCGAAAGCACCCCAGATGAGCTCAAAATGTCCGGGGAAGGCATCCTAAAATCCTTATAAATCTTCCCCAGATTTGTGGAATCATCTTAGGTAGCATTTGACATTGTAGATTTGGACAATTCTCTTATGTATTGGTTCACTGGGCCACTGGTGCGCTATTGGGGCGCCATTGGTGCGCCATTGGTGCGATATTTGAGTTTTGAGCTGAAATTCTGATTTTTCAGTTTTGAACTGAAATTTTGTACACGCAAAAATAAAAATCCAATCCAACTACCTGCAAAATTTCATAATTTTCGGAGAATTAGATGTCCGTTTTTTTTTTTGGAACAATTAAAATCCCGAAAATCGGGAAAATTGAACAAGCACCTTAGATGAGTTCAAAATGCCCAGGGAAGGCATCCAAAAATACTTATAAATCATCCCCATATTTGTTTATTCATCTTAGGTAGCATTTTACATGGTGGATTTGAAGATTGCTCTTATGCATTGGTTCACTAGGCCATTGGTGCGTTATTGGGGCGCCATTGGTGAGCGATTGGTTCGATTTTTGAGTTTTGAGCTGAAATTTTTATTTTTGAGTTTTGAGCTGAAATTTTCTACAAAAAAAATAAAAATCCGATCCAACTACCTGCAAAATTTCAGATTTTTCTGAGATGTGGAAGTCCGACTTTTTATTTTTGGAGCAATTAAAATCCCGTAAATCATCAAAAATGGAAAAGCATCTCAAATGACCTCAAAATGTCCAAGGAAGGCTTCCAAAAGTCCTTATAAATCATCCCCATATTTGTGGAATCATTTTAGGTAGCATTTGACATGGTGGATTCGGAGATTGCTCATTGGTGCGCCACTGGTGCGCCATTGGGGCGCCACTGGTGCGCCACTGGGGCGCCATTGGTGCACTATTGGTGCGATTTTTGGACTTTTCAGCTAAAATTTTGTACACACACCAATAAAAATCCAATCCAACTTCCTGCAAAATTTCAGATTTTTCTGAGATGTGGAAGTCCGATTTTTATTTTTGGAACAACTAAAATCCCGTAAATCGGAAAAAATGGAAAAGCACCTCAGATGAGCTCAAAATGTCCGGGGAAGGCATCCAAAAATCCTTATACATCATCCCCATATTTTTCGAATCATCATAGGTAGCATTTCACATGGTGGATTTGCACGTTGGTCTTAAGCATTGGTTCACTTGGCCATTGGTGCGCTATTGGGGCGCCATTGGTGCGCCAATGGTGCGATTTTTGAGTTTTGAGCTGAAACTTTGTACACACACCAATAAAAATCCAATCCAACTTCCTGAAAAATTTCAGATTTTTCTGAGAAGTGGAAGTCCGACTTTTTATTTTTGGAAGAATTAAAATCCCGTAAATCGGGAAAAATGGAAAAACACCTTAGATGAGCTCAAAATGTCCGGGGAAGGCATCCACAAATCCTTACAAATCATCCCAATTTTTGTGGAATCATCTTTGGTGGCATTTGACATGGTGCATTTGTAGATTGCTCTTATGCATTGGTTCACTGGGCCATTGGTACGCTATTGGGGCGCCATCGGTGCGTTATTGGTGCGCCAATGGTGCGATTCTTGTGTTTTGAGCTGAAATTTTGTACTCACACCAATAAAAATCCAATCCAACTACCTGTAAAATTTCAGTTTTTTCTGAGAAGTAGAAGTCCGAATTTTTATTTTTGGAACAATCAAAATCCCTTAAATCGGAAAAAACGGTAAAGCACCTCAGATGAGCTCAAAATGTCTGGGGAAGGCATCCAAAATTCCTTATAAATCAACCCCATATTTTTGGAATTATCATAGATAGCATTTTACATGGTGGATTTGAAGATTTCTCTTATGCATTGGTTCACTGGGCCATTGGTGCGCTATTGGGGACCATTGGCGCGCTATTGGTGCGCCAATGGTGCGATTTTTGAGTTTTGAGCTGGAATTTTGTTCCCACACCAATAAAAATCCAATCCAACTACCTGCAAAATTTTTCTGAGATGTGGAAGTCCTACTTTCTATTTTTGGAACAATTAAAATCCCGTAAATCGGGAAAAATGGAAAAGCACCTCAGATGAGCTCAAAATGTCCGGGGAAGGCGTCCAAAAATCCTTATAAATCATCGTCATTTTTGTGGAGTCATCTTAGGTAGCATTTGACATGGTGGATTTGGAGATTTCTCTTATGCATTGGTTCACTTGGCCGTTGGTGCGCTATTGGGGCGCTATTCGTGCGTTATTGGTGCGCTAGTGGGGCGCCAGTGGTGCGATTTTTGAGTTTTGAGCTGAAATTTAATTTTTGAGTTTTGAGCTGAAATTTTTTACACACACCAATAAAAATCCAATCTAACCACCTGCAAAATTTCAGATTTTCTGAGAAGTGGAAGTCCGACCTTTTATTTTTGGAACAATTAAAATCCCATAAATCGGAAAAAAAGGAAAAGTACCTCAGATGAGCTCAAAATGTCCGGGGAAGGCATCAAAAAATCCTTATTTGTGAAATCATCATAGGTAGCATTTTACATCATGGGTTTGGAGATCGCTCTTACGCATTGGTTCAATGGGCCATTTGGGCGCCATTGGTGCGCTATTGGAGCGCTATTGGTGCGCCAATGGTGCGATTTTTGAGTTTTGAACTGAGAATTTGATTTTTCATTTTTGAGCTGAAATTTTGCAAACACACCAATAAAAATCCAATCCAACTACCTGCAAAGTTTTTCTGAGATGTGGAAGTCCTACTTTCTATTTTTAGAACAATTAAAATTCCGTAAATCGGGAAAATGGAAAAGCACCTCAGATGACCTCAAAATGTCCGAGGAAGCCATCCAAAAATACTTATAAATCATCCTCATATTTTTGGAATCATCTTAGGTAGCATTTTACATGGTGTATTTGGAGATTGCTCGTATGCATTGGCTCACTGGGCCATTGGTGAGCCATTGGTGAGCTATTGGTGCGATTTTTAAGTTTTGAGCAGAAATTTTTATTTTTGAGTTTCGAGCTGAAATTTTTGACACACATCAATAAAAATCCGATCCAACTGCCTGCAAAATTTCAGAATTTTCAGAGATGTGGAAGTCCGAATTTTTATTTTTTGAACAATTAAAATCCCTTAAATCGGGAAAAATGGAAAAGCACCTCAGATGACCTCAAAATGTCTGAGGAAGGCATCAAAAAGTTCTTATAAATCATTCCCATATTTGTGGAATCATCTTAGGTAGCATTTGACATGGTGGATTTGTAGATTGCTCTTATGCAATGGTTCTCTTGGCCAATGGTCCGTTGTTGGTGTGCTATTGGTGCGCACCATTGGTGCGATTTTTGAGTTTTGAGCTGAAATTTTGATTTTTGAGTTTTGAGCTGAAATTTTGTACACACACCAATAAAAGTCCAATCCAACTACCAGCAAAATTTAAGATTTTTTTGAGATGTGGAATTCCGATTTTTTATTTTTGGAAAAATTAAAATCCCGTAAATCGGAAAAAATGGAAAAGCACCTCAGATGAGCTCAAAATGGCCGGGGAAGGCATCGAAAAATCCTTATAAATCATCCCCATACTTGTGGAATCATCATAGGTAGCATTTTACATGGTGGATTTGGAGATTGCTCTTATGCACTGGTTCACTGGGCCATTGGGGCGCCATTGTTGCGCTATTGGAGCACTATTGGTGCGCCATTGGTTCAATTTTTGAGTTTTGAGCTGAGATTTTGATTTTTCATTTTTGAGCTGTAATTTTGCACACACACCACTAAAAATCCAATCCAACTACCTGCAAAATTTCAGATTTTTCTGAGATGTGGAAGTCTGACTTTTTATTTTTGGAACAACTAAAATCCCGTAAATCGGGAAAAATGGAAAAGCACCTCAGATGAGCTCAAAATTTCCGGGGAAGGCATCCAAAAATCCTTATAAATCATTCCCATATTTTTGGAATCATCTTAGGTAGAATTTTACATGCTGGAATCAGTGATTGCTCTTATGCATTGGTTCACTGGGCCATTGGCGCGCTATTGGTGAGCTATTGGTGCGATTTTTAAGTTTTGAGCATAAATTTTTATTTTTGAGTTTCGAGCTGAAATTTTCGACACACACCAATAAAAATCCGATCCTACTACCTGAAAAATTTCAGATTTTTCAGAGATGTGGAAGTCCGAATTTTTATTTTTGGAACAATTAAAATCCCGTAAAACGGGAAAAAATGGAAACGCACCTCGGATGACCTCAAAATGTCCGAGGAGGGCATCCAAAAGTTCTTATAAATCATTCCCATATTTTTGGAATCATCTTAGGTAGCATTTGACATGGTGGATTTGGAGATTGCTCATTGGTGCGCCACTGGTGCGCTATTGGTGCGCTATTGGTGCGATTTAAGAGTTTTGAGCTGAAATTTTGTACACACACGGATAAAAATACAATCCAACTACCTGAAAAATTTCAGATTTTTCTGAGAAGTGGAAATCCAATTTTTTATTTTTGGAACAATTAAAATCCCGTAAATCGGAAAAAATGGAAAGGCACCTCAGATGAGCTCAAATTGTTCGTGGAAGGCATCCAAAAATCCTTATAAATCATCCCCATATTTGTGGAGTCATCATAGATAGCATTTTACATGGTGGATTTGGAGATTGCTCTTATGCATTGGTTCACTGGGCCATTGGTGCGCCATTGGGGCGCCATTGGTGCCATTTTTGAGTTTTGAGCTGAAATTTTAATTTTTGAGTTTTGAGCTGAATTTTTTTACCCAAACCTCTAAAACCGCAACCCAACTACTTGCAAAATTTCAGAATTTTTTTAGATGTGGAAATCCGACTTTTCGTTTTTCGAACAATTAAAGCCCCGTAAATCGGGATAAATGGAAAAGCACCCCAGATGAGCTCAAAATGTCCGGGGAAGGCATCCAAAAATCCGTAAAAATCTTCCCCATATTTTTGGAATCATCTTAGGTAGAATTTGACATGGTGGATTTGGAGATTGCTCATTGGTGCACCATTGGTGCGATATTGGCGCGCCATTAGTACGATTTTTGAGTTTTGAGCTGAAATTTTTATTTTTGAGTTTTGAGCTCAAATTTTGTACACACATCAATAAAATCCAATCCAAATCCCTGCAAAATTTCAGATTTTTCTCAGAAGTGGAAGTCCGACTTTTTATTTTTTGAACAATTAAAATCCCGTAAATCGGGAAAAGTGGAAAAGCACCTTAGATGAGCTCAAAATGTCCGGGGAAGGCATCCAAAAATCCTTATAAATCGTACCCATATTTGTGGAATCATCTTAGGTAGCATTTGACTCGTGGATTCGGAGATTGCTCTTAAGCATTGGTTCACGTGGCCATTGGTGCGCCATTGATGCGCTATTGGGCCGCTATTGGTGCGCCATTGGTGCGATTTTTAAGTTTTGTGCTGAAATTTTGTACAGACACTAATAAGAATCCAGTCCAATTACCTACAAAATTTCAGAATTTTCTGAGAAGTGGAAGTCCGTCATTTTATTTTTGGAACAATTTAAATCCCGTAAATCAGGAAAAATGGAAAAGCACCCCAGAAGAGCTCAAAATGTCCGGTGAAGGCTTCCAAAAAATTTTATAAATCATCCCCATATTTTTGGAATCATCTTAGGTAGCATTTGACATGGTGGATTTAGAGATTGCTCATTGGTGCGCCATTAGTGTGCTATTGGTACGAATTTTGAGTTTTGAGCTGAAATTTTGTTTTTTGTTTTTTGAGCTCAAATTTTGTACACACAGCAATAAAAATCCAATCCAACTACCTGAAAAATTTCAGATTTTTCTCAGATGAGGAAGTCTGACTTTTTATTTTTTGGACAATTAAACTCCCGTAAATCGGGAAAAATAGAAAAGCACCTCACAGGAGCTCAAAATGTCCGGGGATGGCATCCAAAAATCCTTATAATTCATCCCCATATTTGTGGAATCATTTAGGTGACATGGTGGATTTGGAGATTGCTCTTATGCATTGGTTCACGTGGCCATTGGTGCGCTATTTGTTAGTAATATGCCCAAAAGCCAATCTATGGATGATTGTATTCATGTGTACATATTTGAGGTTATGCCTATATATATGATTATGAGATAATCTTTTGCACGTATATATATAACCCTAGTGTATATGTATTTGATATGTATATTCTTAAAGGTCCCTAGTCGTTTATTATTATGGTTGGGTTGTAATAATAAAATAAGACTAGCGTATGTTGAGGATTGTATGAGTTACGAATTCTACATACGGGTACAAGATGGGGATCTTGTTGACCGGACCGACCCACATAAGAACGCTACATGGAACGTTATATGTATGTCGATAGCGTTTCTTATAGATGTATTGTCCTCCGACCTGAGATCATCAAGGTATCCAACATATGAATCATGTACTTTGATATTATTCCTAGTCATCCGTAACTAGGTGGACATAAGGGTAATCATTGGGTATATGACGAGTATGTAGTGGGTTTTGATTGATCAAGAGGGGATTCGTCCGACCTATATAACGGGTATATTATCAAGTAGGTTTCTTGATAGAGTTGAACTGTTAAATGCATGGCCATGCTCGGATAGGGTGATATGATGATATCACGGGTATCCGTTTTATACAGTTAACTCGAGGATCAAGAAACCGAGATTAGACATACACGAGATTGACATTTCCATGTCTCGGTCTAATCTTGATGATGGGACGATAGGACGATGACATATTCCGAGGCATAGTGAATCAGTTCTGATCTTGTCGTTCGGGTAGCAATGATGTGTTGCTAGACGCCGCTCTTTGTTTATGATTGTAAAATACAATCATTGCCGGACGTTACAAGTGCCTACAGGGTCACACACATAGAACCGATGATTCGAGCAGGTGGTCGAACCGTGGTTGGACCGGGCGTGGTTGGACCGTGGTTGGACCGTGGTTGGACCATGGTTGAACCAGGGCCGGTTTTGGATCAATAATTATTGATCAGACATGAGTGGAGTGTTGTGTGTGTTGTGCTGGAAAGAATGATGGGAGTTGCATTATCTTGTCTAAGATATGGTTTAGTGGGTGATGGGCCAAAAGTGGTAGGTCATTGCTTGCACTACCTTATGTCTCCACTTGGTTTGAATGATCAGATCATTCACTACCTAAGTGTGGCTTGGCTGGACGTTTTTGCTGCTCTCTTCTCCTCCCTTGAGCTGGTTTTTCAGTCCACACACAAACACCTCCATCTCTTCTTCTTTGTGAAAGAAAGGAAGAGCCCAAAACACACCTTACACACAGCCCCGGTTTTGTTGCTAGCACTTCAGTCCGGGGAGCTCGAAGCTTGTTTCTTGGGACGACTCCAAGCTATCACGGTTCGTGTGGATACCGTAGAGGAGCAGGGCTTCTTCTTGCTCTTACTGATTCTACACAACTATTAGGTGAAAGACCCTAATCTTACAGGTACGCAAAATTTTTGTTATACGGTTTACTAGCTTCACATGTGTTCTTGGTTGTTTTCCTTGTCTTCCGCTGCATCTTTTTGCTTCGATATGAATGTCATATAGCTTAGGGAAACTTACAGTGGTAGCGGAGCAACTTGTGACACTCTTAAATCGTGTAAATGATGCATATACGATATGACCATCTAAGCATGTGTAGGAATCAACTTGTATATGTGATATGCTAGGTGATTTTGAATATGATGTGTTTTGTGGTTATCAAATGATATGCTAAGTTTTGTTTTGGTATATATGATTTGCCATGCAAATATGTGCATAGGTTTGGTATGTTTTGAGTAAATATGCATGATATGTTTTATGTGATATAGCATGATCATGCCATATTGTGTTCAATTGAGTATATGAGATATGCATGTTGTTTTGTCAAAAGTGTTTTGAAAAGAAGCACTTGATTGGTATGAGATATCAATTAAGGTGTTTATGGTAGTAGATCGAAGAGTTCGATTAAGGAAAACCGAGTGTCGGTTTGTGTTTTGAACGATTGTCGTTCAAGGGTTGTATGGCCAAAACATCGATGTTGGTGTGACCAAACATCGATGTTGGCATGGCTTGAGGATTGGCCGAACCTTCAAAACATCGATATTGTGTCGCCAACATCGATGTTTAGATGAAGCTAGAATCGGCAGAATCTTCAAAACATCGATGTTGTGTGACCAAACATCGATGTTCTCATGCAGGTGCTCAACAACATCGATGTTGTAAGTGACAACATCGATGTTATTTTGCTTCGGCCAAATTGAATAAATTTCCAGAACTCAAATAACATCGATGTTTGTTTTTACAACATCGATGTTATAAGGTTCAAGAAGTTTAAACATCGATGTTCCAATCCAACATCGATGTTATTATGCTACTACCAATTTTTGAACTTTCGGGGTACTCAAAACATCGATGTTGTATTGTCCAACATCGATGTTTTTGAGACTCGGCCAAATGGTTTGGAGTTCAAGCACTCAAAACATCGATGTTGTAATTGCAAACATCGATGTTTTTGAGCTACTGCCAATTTGTTGGGAAAGTTAGACTTTCACAACATCGATGTTTTGTGCAAAACATCGATGTTCACTTGCATTTTGTTTTCCAAATTTGCTTAACATCAATGTATGATTAAATGTTTCTATGCATGAGATGTATGAACATATGTTGATGAAATATATTAAGTTCTTAGTTGCCTTCCATGATGAGCACTAATCATTGCTTAGATCAACACTAGGTAGGTTTTGCCCTAGCAAGGTGCCTATGTTTATC
>JAKUCV010002502.1:0-11995 GCA_028386065.3 Turnera subulata | reverse complement strand
GATGACATATTCCGAGGCATAGTGAATCAGTTCTGATCTTGTCGTTCGGGTAGCAATGATGTGTTGCTAGACGCCGCTCTTTGTTTATGATTGTAAAATGAGATTTTACAATCATTGTCGGACGTTACAAGTGCCTACAGGGTCACACACATAGAACCGATGATTCGAGCAGATGGTCGAACCGTGGTTGGACCATGGTTGAACCAGGGCCGGTTTTGGATCAATAATTATTGATCTGGTATGAGTGGAATGTTGTGTGTGTTGTGCTGGAAAGAATGATGGGAGCAGCATTATCTTGTCTAAGACATGAATTAGTGGGTGATGGGCCAAAGGGGGTAGGCCATTACTTGCACTATCTTGTGTCTCCACTTGGTTTTGAATGATAAGATCATTCACCTCCTTGCTTGGCTTTTGCTTCACGTTTTTGCTGCTCCCCTCTCCTGCCTTGTGCTGTTTTTCAGTCCACATACATACACCACCATCTCTTCTTCTTTGTGAAAGAAGCAAGAGCTTAAGCACTCCAAAAACACCCCAAACACACACTAGCTCCTACCTTTGTTGCTAGCACATCAAGTGGGAGTGCTCGAGGCTTGATTCGTGTGACGATTCGAAGCCGATCACGGTTCGTGTGGATACCATAGAGGAGCAGGTCTTCTTCTTGCTCTTACTGATTCCTTACACAAGTTAGGTGAAAGATCCTAATCTTCCAGGTGTGTAAAAATTATTATACGGTTTACTAGCTTCACATGTGTTCTTGGTTGTTTCCCCTGTCTTCCGCTGCATCTTTTGCTTTTATATGAATGTCATATAGCCTAGGGAAACTTACAACGGGTATCCGTTTTATACAGTTAACTCGGGGATCAAGAAACATAGATTAAACATATACGAGATTGACATATTCCATGTCTCGTGTTTGATCTAGACAATGGGACGAAAGGACGATGACATGTTCCGAGGCATATAGAATCAGTACTGATCTTGTCGTTCGGGTAGCAATGATGTGTTGCTAGACGCCGCTCTTTGCTTATAATTATAAAATGAGATTTTACGATTATTGCCGGATGTTACAAGTGCCTACGGGGTCAAACACATAGAGCCGTTAATTCGAGCAGATGGTTGAACCGGGTATGGTTGGACCGTGGTTGGACCGTGGTTGGACCGTGGTTGAACCAGGGTCGGCTTTGGCACAATTATTAGCTGAATAATTGGCCAGACATTAGTAGTAAGGTGGTGTGTTTTCAGGTTGCCCATTAGTGGAGGCAAGATAATGAATGCCATTATCTTGTCACCTAATGGGGCCTTATGTTGGCCATTATACTAATGGACTTTTATGAGTGGGATTGGGACTTTGTGGTGATCTGATCACTCTCTACTTTTTGCCCCATCTCTCTCACGTTTTGCTTCTGCAAAAATTCAGAGAAAACAACACAGACACCTCTTCTTCATTCTTTGTGAAAGAAGGAAGAGAACCAAAACACCCAAAAACACATAGCCCCGGTTTACTCTTGCTAGCACATCAGTCCGGGGAGCTCGAGGCTTGACTCGTGTGACGACTCCAAGCTGATCACGGTTCGTGTGGATACCGTAGAGGACCCAGGCCGTTGTCTTGTTCTTGCTGATTCCGTCCAGCATTTAGGTGAAAGATCCTAATACTACAGGTACGAAAATTTTGTTATACGGTTTAGGCATGCTTCACTTGGTTCTTGGTTAAGTTTCCTTGTTTCCGCTGCATATTGTGCTTGTTATGAGTGTCATAATAGCTCTAGGGATACTTACAACACCACACTTCATGGCTATAATTTTGAAAATGAGGGTGATGATGATGATGAAAACTTTGATGAGAATGTGGAAACTGAACCAATAGATATGGAGGGTGATGAAGAAACAGCTGATGATGATGATGGGAACTAGGACACAATCTTCTCTACTCTTATCTAATGTTTTCTTTTTATGTCTCTTCAATTTTAATAAATAGTTTGCACTTGTCTCTTCAATTTCTTTTTGCTAATGTCAAAAGGGGGAAGATGGGATATGTACCAACTTAGGGGGAATTATAACCTCACCCTTGAATCCATAAAACTTGAAATATACTTTCAATTGTTTGTCATTATAAAAAAGGGAGAAATTGTTAGAACTAATGCCTCCTTGTCTCATACAGGTTTTGATATTGACAAACCAACATTCTTGAAGCAAAAAGAAATAAATCAAAGAGCAAAGGATTAAAGTGAAAAAGAGCACAAGAACTGAAATGACAAGCAAGAAGACTTAAGAACACAAATTGTACAAGGATAAATAGTCAATCGCTCTAAGACATTGGCTCAAAACAAAATTAATTTTAATCATGCATCAAATAGCATCTTTTTCAATCATAAAAATGAATGATGAACTAAGAACATCGATGTTCTACTTCCCAACATCGATGTTCCTGCCTTCAAACAATTTTCCAAAAAGAGGCAGTAGCTCAGGCCATCGATGTTGGCATCCCAAACATCGATGTTCTTGTGACCGTTGCACTTAAAAATATTTTGCAGTAGCAAAACATCGATGTCTTTCAATAAGACATCGATGTTCCCTAAAATGATGGGTTTAAACTATTTTTTGGCAGAAGAAAATAAACATCGATGTTTAACAAATAAACATCGATGTTCTCATAAAGATTGCTTTCAAATTGTTTTGGCAGTATTCCAAAACATTGATGTTCAACTTTTAAACATCGATGTTCTGATGAAATTGATCTTAAGACAGTTTTGGCAGTGTTCCAAAGCATAGATGTTCCATTGGTAAGCATCGATGTTCTAGTGACCGTTGGACCAATAATTCATATTTTACTGGCAAAAACATCGATGTCCTCTTGGTAAACATCGATGTTCTTGTGACCGTTGGACCAATAATTCATATTTACTGGCAGAACATCGATGTTCTGATTATAAACATCGATGTTCAGCCGTTATGAGCAGAAACCTTTTCAGCTTCCCATGCCATTTTGTCTAAAGAAGCTTTGGATTGATTCCCAAACGGTTATACAAGTTTTCAGACATATAAATAGAGTTATTACACCTCTGTTTAGTAATAATCTACTCTCTACATTTTAAGAATTCATTTTCATACATACATACACAATTTTTTTGAGCCAATATCCTTGAAAATTGAGAGTTGCCTTTATAGAGCTTATCTTGTCTACTCATATCCACTCTTTAAGAGAATTCTTGCTTTGAGTGATTCAAAAGTAATTATACACATTAAGGGAGGATTGTTCTCTTGTAGCAAATTCATAGGAAGAGTGTCTTTTTTTTCTCTGAGAGAAGTCTTGAAGTGAGGTATCTTCAAGTAAGTGATTGGAGGTTCGTGTGACTCGAACTCTAGGATTGTAAACGGTTATTAAGCACCCGGAAGCTTAACTTAGATAGTGAAATCTTCGAGAGAGTTTCTCGGAGGACTGGATTAGCCACATAAGTTGTGTGTGTGAACCAGTATAAAATTCAGTGTGTCCTTTATTCGTTTAATTCTGCATTTGTTTCTTGCAAGTTTTTGATTTCATCCAAAAACGCTATTCACCCCCCTCTAGCATACGTCACCTATTTTAACATAACTGTGAATACAATGTATCTTTAAAAGAGAGATCTTCGGTAGATTTCTAATGTGATTCATGATCTAGGGTACTTGCATACCTTTTTTGGTTCTACTTGCAGGTTTAGTCTCGATGAGAGGCTATATATTCCTAACAGATGTATAACATTTAGCTCTCACAGTATGTTGGTCGCACGGTTCTACTTTACTGTATGGATGTTTGCAGTTTCTGATGAGAATTTATTTCTCATAATTGTATTTATAAGCACTCCCATTATGTGTGGGTGAGAGATGTTGGAAAATTGTGAGTCCACCCCTGGAAAATAGTGAGTCCACCCATAAGGGGTACTCAGTTAAGCCCAACTAGGCCCAACTTGTATATTATATAAGCCACCACAAGGGGAGGCTGTAACATCCATATTACATGATATACACGTTAGGTTGGAAAACACACCTATAACCTGCTTACTACAATCTAGGGATTTAGACCGTGGAGACAAGGGGACCGATCTGACAAATTTGTAACGGTCTCCAACGACCAGTAATCCAAGCTGTGGCTCTCGATCCTGACAAATGCTTCCGTTTCACTCTTACATATAAGTGTACTTATATATTCTATATTTATGTGTATAGATTCCTACAGGAGGGCTATCAATGACATCATTCCAACGAGAGCCAACCTTCATAAAAGGAAAATTCCAGTTGACCAGTCATGTCCAATTTGTGGTTTGTTCCCTGAATCAACAACCCATGCATTATTTCAATGTGAATGGGTTAGGCATGTCTGGGAAGACTTGGGTTTGCCTGCTCATATAATTTACCCTGGTTCTGCCAACACTTTGGTCTTATTTATAGATGTTCTTCACGGAAGATCCAAGGAGGAGTGGAAAAAGATTTTATACACAGCTTGGAATATTTGGCATCATAGAAACTTGTTTATCCGGGGTAAAGGAAAACTTAATGCTTCCAGGATCCAATCAAGTGTTGAAGAACAATTAGAATGATACCATCTTGCTTTGCTGGCAAAACACCCTTCTCCCTCTATTAATTCTTCTATTATTGTCCAGTGTAAATGGCGTCCTCCTCGACCATGTAAGTACAAGCTGAATGTGGATGCAGCAATTGTTGACTTACCAATGGGCTTGTAGCTCATTGGCACTCTTGTGTCAAAAGCACAAGAGGGGTGAGGTCTCGGGTTCGAGTCTCACTCTCCTCGACTAGTATCAAAAAAAATTGTTGACTTGCAAGAGCGGAACATTGTGGGAGTAGGGGTGGTAATGCGTGATAGTGCGGGATCTTTCATGGCAGGATGCTCATTATTTAGACAAGGGGTCTTGGCACCACTGTTGGCTGAAACTTTAGCCTTGAGAGAAGGTGTCATTTTTGCACGTGACTGTGGGTTCCATGACTTTTGTGTTGAATCAGATTGTAAGTTCCTAATAGATACTTTACTGCGTTCTGGGAGGAATGATCTCTCTCCTTTAGGTAGCGTTATTGAGGATATTCAGGAGAAGGAGAAGGAGAGAAACTGGAGAATGAGGAAAATTGGTTTTTCTCCAGTAACCCCCAATTGATCCCAAATTAAGCCAACTGGCTACTAATGGATTGGAGTTGCACTTGCATATCCTTTTTTTTTTTTTGTTCAGAAAAACACAAGAATGAGGTAAAAACTAATTGGTTTGTTCATGATGTAATGCAGAGCTCTTTTTAACTAGGCTAAAGCTGCTAAGTTAAATTTCCTTTCAAATTCCACTTTAGAAAGCTGGGATGAAGTTATTCAATAAATGATTGATCCTGAAATTGAAAATAAAATGCCCCTTCTAGGATCTGGGGAATTAAATTGCAGAAGATAATCTAGGAGGTGATGAAGATGTTCTATGAGGGTAGCCGGTCCACATTTAGTAGCTGCAGCAGAGGGCTATTCAGTGAGTCATTGTCCATTAACCAATTTGTGTTGATTCAACAAAATCTCTGGTTTGAGTTACTATGTATGCAAAAATTTCCATATCATGAGACTCACCCCCACAGCCCAAATGCGCAACCTAGGTGGATCGAATACCAAATGGCAACCATTAAACAGAGTCATTTTTCCCTTCCTCCCAGCAAATGACACAAATCCATTTAACACTTGTGTCCTAACCTATACAATCACTTGCACCGCATTTCCCAAACACCACAATTGCAGAAATCTTTAATTGAAGACCAAGACCGACTTCCTCTTCTGCTACTAATCTTTACTTGAAGATCAACGCTGTCTCAAAATCCCATCACAAATTTATCAACGTAATTAAAGTATTGAAAAGGAGATGCAATCGCTAAAACTTTGGTTGCAGATCATGCAAAGAGATACAAGATTCAAACAATATTTTTTGAGTCCAGTAACCTAGCCAGTGTTGAACGGCTGTCTGAGAATTTTCAATGCGGACACGATCTGGAAGAACTGGTCTTTGAGATCAAGGATTTATTGGCTTCTTTCAGCTTGCCTCCCGTCTCTTTTGTATCTAATAGCTAACAGCTCTGAAACTGGTTTAACCTCTGTAGCCCCATTATTTTGTCAGGTTTAACCTCTGTAGCCCCATTATTTTGTCAGGGGGTAACGCTTCATTCCCCAGCAACTATAATTAGTGATCTCTTGATTGGGGACAGGGACTTACAGGACTAACGCCCATCTTCTGTAACTTTGTTTTGAGGTATACATAGTATATACAGCTTTTAGGTTTCGACAAATAAAAAAACAAAAATTCAAACAAAAGGGAACACTAAGTCGCTAACCACAGGGAAGACATCACGTCAAACTCATAGTAGGGAGATCAATATCCAGGTTAACAAGTGCATAGCGCCAGGTGGCAATATGATCCACACCAGTCATGTACTCTAAACTTTTTTTTGATGAGGAATATATACTGGTTGTATTACTCATTTTCCAAAATACAATCTTGATTGAGGAGCTGTACAATGTTAACATGTGGCTCCTCAATCCAAAATGTATCCTGCTGTGAGGATTTTACAAAATTAGCTAAGGCGTGTGCAACGAGACTTGTTTCTCCGATCTCCATCAAGAACCATAACAGCGAATGCATCATGACAATTTCATAATTTTGGAGGTCGAGATTACTACCAGGTGCCTATTTTAATTACATTAGTTGACCTTTTCTAATTAAACTGATTATTTCGGTTTGCTGCTGCTTAATCCGGCTAGCTAATATGCTTAATCTACATATATGGCATGAAATAAATTAACTTTTTACCCGTTAAATAATCCACGCATGACAAGAGTGGGCGCCACATATAGATAGAACAAATAGAACTCGGTAAACACAATCCAAACAAGATAACAATAGAACAATGACAACACAGTAAACACAATCCAAACCGCCACAATAAACACAATCCAAATAAAATTTATGGACACTACTGGGAATTAAACACAATCCGAACCGCCACAGTAAACCATATCGGGATTTATTTTTCTTAACATTTCAATTAACTAATTTCACCACAATCAGCGACAAGTACCTCCTTCTCCAGCAGACCATCTTTACCCGCCGCCTCCTCGATTGCGTCGAGCACCCGTAACCCCTCCACAACTTTCCCGAAAACCGAGAAGTCCCCGTCCATCCAATGGGTGCGGACGAAGGTGATAAAGAACTGAGATGAATACAGGCCGTCGATGTAGCACATGGCGAGGTCGCCGCGGGCGCTGAACTTATTGAACTTCTCGCTCTCGAAGTCCCCGCCGTAGATCGACTCTCCACAGCTCCCATCGTTCTCTACGATGTCGCCGCCGCAGCAGTAGAACTTGGGCTTCACTAGGAAGAATTTGGACCCCTTGAAGTGCAGCCTCTGCCCGCTCATCCCATGGCCTTTCTCGCCGGTGCACAGTGCACGAAAGTTCTCGGCGGTCTTGGGGAACAAGCCCGCGTCCAGCTCTATCGTTATCCGGCCAGTCGGCTGACCGCCGATAGTGATCTCGAAGAAGACTCTAGGTTTTGCCATCGATCGTGGTGGTATAGTATCTAGGGTTTGTTTTCTTCTCTTGGAAAAAGACCCACGGCTAACCCGTATGTGAGGAGCCGACCAAAAATTAATTTGATCCCTCTCTACATCAGAGGAGTCGCCACCCGAATTTTATGAAGAACAAAATTTAGGGAAAAACCTTAACGTCCATCACCCACAACAACCAGTCATAGCGTTCAAAAGATGTAGTATTCGGAGGTTCACCATAGATGGGAAGGTGTTAGGCACCCATCCGTGTTTAGGCGAATTCGTGTGCAATTGAAGATCACAGTATGCCTTATGCACAAACAACAAAAAGAAAAAAAAAGAAAACAAAAGAAAACAAAAGAAAAAACAAAAGCAGAAAATAAAACAAAACAGAAAGTAAACACATAATTGAGTTTGAGATTCCACCATTAGAGTCAACCTACGTACTCTGGCGACCGGGTTCAAAGCTCACGTAGTTCTTGCATGACATCACAATAGAACACAACAACGCAGCAACGACACAACACAACAACAGCATCACGACAACATAAAAAGAAAAGAAACACACAATTTGGCTTGCATCCTAATTTTCAAACCGAGACTACCTACGTATCCCGTGTGAACGGGGTCAAAGCCATGTAGTTCTTGTTAGGTTTCGTATACACAAGTACGGAGTCAACACGCAGCGGAATCAATTTCAAAACCATCACAGGGTCCATGTGAAACGGGATAAATCGAATAGAAGTGATTTAGTACCTGTTTTGGTTGAGATCTTTCACTCAACTGTTGAGGCGAATCAGTTTTAAAGCGGACGAAAATCCGATTTCTTTAAGGTATCCACACGAACTGTCGATCACCAGGAACCGTCTCATGATCTCTGGTTCGAACCCTCTCAATCACTCGTCTCACAGTGCTAGCTATTTATAAGAGCGAGAGAACAGTTAGGATTTTCTATCTTATTGACTTGTGTTAATTAGCAGACAATATATATATATATATATATATATATATGTCGACAGAAAACTCTGGGTGTATTGGACTAAC
Organism: Turnera subulata; assembly: GCA_028386065.3. Lineage (NCBI taxonomy): Eukaryota > Viridiplantae > Streptophyta > Magnoliopsida > Malpighiales > Passifloraceae > Turnera > Turnera subulata. The sequence goes on along the minus strand of JAKUCV010002502.1, from coordinate 3,400 downwards.
CCTAATCATATTTAGGTTGTAATTTTTGGGCTTAATAGTAAGCTTAATGTGGGTTTATTATTAACAATCCGAAAGTAGGTCCAATAACTTACCCAAACTATTTTGGACTCTCGGCTCAGATTAACAGTCCTAAGTGTGCGACCCTATAGGCTCTAATCAGGTTGGCAATAATTATAAAATCATATATATAATTATAAATAATGAGCAGTGTCTAGCAACACATGATTGCTACCCAAGTGAAAAGATCAATACCGATTCATGAAGCCTTATTATTGTGTCTTTGTCCCTTTGTCTTATAGTATCAAGATCAAACAAGAGACATGGAATATGCCATTCTCGCATATGTTTAATCTATGGTTTCTTGAATCCGAGTTAACTGTTCAAAACAAATACAACTAATATCCTATATCAATCAATTTGAGCACGGCCATCCATTTTGTAGTTCAACTCTATCAAGGGGGCCAACATATATATTTCTCATTACATGGGCTAGACAAATTCCATCTTGATCAAACAAATCCCTCTACACATTATAGCATGTGCCCAACAATAACTCTAATGTCTACCCAGCTACGAGTAACCAAGAGTAATGTCAAAGCGCATGACTCATGTGTTGGGAACCTTAATGATCTCAAGTCTAAGGACAACACTTATAAGAACCACCCATGACAACATGTAATGATCCATGTTGTGTTCTTGCATTGGGTCGGTCTAGTCAACAAGTTCCGTAACTTGTACCCGTATGCATGTTGACCAAAAATAGGGTTAGTCACCTCTTAATGCTAAACTATGATTAACCATGTGGACTATCTGGTTTTGATGACTAACAATTGTGTTGTTAGCTTTGCTTCTGTAGATTTTTGTTTTCAGGAAGAATTATGGTTTCTTCAGAAACCATATCCCAGACACACGACATGTGGTTTTTATCGGTACCATATCTGTAAGTTGTCAATTTTAGCTTTTGAGCAAGTTACATGTGGTCCTGCAAGCATTTAAAACTCACTTCCAACCGTTTGAATTGATGGACATGTAAGAGGGAAGACTTTATGGAAGTGCAGGAGATGTTCCCACCTAACTCTTACCCAACTCCAGAAGGTGGTCCAAACTTTCAAGATTTGGTAATAATTTACAACCAAGGAGTTGACATGGCGCAACGGTACCAAACTGAAGATTTTATGAACTGAAGTCAACTGGAGTACAAGGAGCTGTTGCAGGAGCTTATCCCCACACTCAAGAGTCTATAAAGAGGGTCGGTTACACCTCTGTAAGTTTATCCCAGCCATTGTGCAAATTCTGAGTGTGTACTTGAGCTTAAACATTTGGTATTTGATCTGATTTTTCTGCTTACTATATATGACTCATTCAAAGGGGTAATTTGTAAGTAAAGCTTTATATAGTTTTGCTGGGTACTCAAGTGTAGGATTAGATTTGAGGGTAGCTTAGAGCTTAGCCTGTGAAAAGCATGTAAAGGTTTGAGCTTAGCTTAGAAAAGCTTGTATTTGTAAAGGTTAAGGTTGATCCCGCAAAAACCTAAGTATAGTGAGTGTTTGAAATCGTAAAGGAAGGAACCTTTAGGTAGTAGAGGTACCTGGTGAGGGGGAACCACTCTAAATCGCCGGTGTTATTTTCTCTTTACCTCTCTTACTCATTTTTTACTCCAAGCATTCGCATTGCACTGCAAAGATTTGCAGCTGTGTTTTCAGTTCAAAAGAGTAAAATCCAGAGACAAATATCATGGCTTTTGAGGGTACTAGTGTGAACAAGGCACCATATTTTGATGAGGTAAATTGTGACTATTGGAAGTTTCGCATGAAGATCTTCCATGAGGGAAAAGACATCAGATGTGGCATATTGTCTAGAATCCCTACAACAGACCATCCAGGGAGATGCATCTCTGGACTGAAGATGAGATGAAGAGAGCAAAGCTTGATGCACAAGCCAAAAATGCTTTTCTTTGTGGAATCAGTGAAAACAAGTTTCAAAGGGTCAGATCTTGTGAATCAGCTCACGACATCTATAGGCTACTGTGTGTCACCTATGAAGGCGCCAATCAGGCTAAGAAATCAAGGCTCAATCGTCCAACAGGAGAATATGAGTTGTTCCAAATGGTTTCTGGTGAAACCATCCAAAAAATGGACACTCGGTTCACCATACTTTGCAACAATCTAGCCTCTCTTGGAAAAGTGCTAACGCATTAGAGAGAAAGTTGCAAAGATTCTGAGATCACTTCCCAAAGAATGGGAACCTAAAGTGACTGCCAATGAGGAAGCTCAAAATCTGAACTTACTATCATGTGAAGAGCTGATTGGAAAATTGATATGTCATGGTGACAATATCGAACCCAAAAGAAAGGATGTCGCCTTGAAGGTCCAGGAACCAAATGTTGATGATGATAGTAACTCTAATGTGGCTCTTCTCACCCGACGGTTTGCAAGGTACCTTAAGATGAAGAAGTAACTCAAGGAGAAGAATCTTAAGGTTACAAAAGCTGAGGTGCCCAAGAAAGAGCCTCTAGTGTGCTTTGGATGTAATTGTCCCGGACATATAAAGTCTGAATGTCCTTATCAAAAGAAAGGCAGATTTGGTATTTCCAAAACCAAAGGAAAGAAGGCTATGGTTGCGTGGGATGATTCTGACTCTTCAATTGAATCTGATGTCGAAGAGGACACTAATCTATACTTCATAGCCCAAGAAGATTCTGAGGTAACAAATTCCACTGACTTTAATCTTGATGACTTACTTGAAGCCTTTGATGAATTGCATGTCAAATACGAGCAAGTAGTTAAGAAAAACAAGGAGTATAAAAAGAAGATTAATTTGCTTGAGTTTGATGAGGAAGCTTACAAAAATGAAAACGAGAAATTTAGGCTCGCTAATTCTGATGCTATGATGGTATATGATGATTTAAAAACTGAAAAGTTTGCTCTGAAAAATGCTTATGATGAACTTGAAAAAGGTTATGCATGTAAGAGTGATATGTGCAAAGTGCTTACAATTGAAAAGAATGTTCTTGAAAAACATGTCACTGATCTGAAATCTTCTCTAGAGAAGTTCATTGCTAGTACCAACAATCTGAATATGTTGTTAGGACAACAAAGAAATCCTATGCAAAAAGAAGGATTAGGTGCCATACATTGGGTTGCTGAAAAACCAAATCAGACTATGCGATTTGTAAGAGCAGAGTCTAGTGTGCCATATAAACTGAAACACCCGTGTCCCAATTTAACAATAAAATACCAAAACTCAAGGAAATTACCAAAATACCCCTGAAACCCGGGACACGAAAATCAATATCAAAAACAATATCCAAATCCTCAATAAAACGAGATGTCAAATGAACATAATAATCCGGCTTAACAAGCCACAAATCAACCCGGCATCCTGCCGAAACATCATCAAA